>JAKXYG010001297.1:52500-159070 GCA_025895645.1 Cardicola forsteri | reverse complement strand
TTCGTTGTTACTATTTAGTTTAATACACTGTTTTCTACAAACTTTAGATTATTTAAATCTAGGTATAAAGCGAATAATTTAATCAGGAAACTAATAGCTTATTTAGGAATGCCAATGTTTATAAAGATTTGAGTAATACTTAAAAAGTCCCAATTTCTAATAATGGTAATATTTCTAACTGTTTCTACTCCATATGTGGACTAGGTACTTATAGGCATCTAGACCAATAACAGAAAAGACCCAGTATACTAGGTTTTCAAGTCAACCAGGAGCACTGTACAGCTGTTTCACATCCTTACATTTGGAATCATCAGTAATGCATATCTTTCAAGTTACATACACACATACACGCACACATGAACCTAAACCCATTTCTATTTCCTCTCTAAGCGCAGTTTAATTTCTAGTATCGAATACTTTTCACAAACAAAAGCTACCAACAATCGATAAATAAAAAAACTCTGCGCTAATCAACACACATGCATATTGTATGAAATGTATTCATTCAATCAATCGAAATATTTTTCAATCTGTCGTTTTTCCAGTCTAACAAAATCCAGTTTGTGTAAAACAGAATGGCTATTCTTGAAATACAAACAAATCAATAGTGTTCATGTAAATGATTGACCTTGAATAGACATGTGACCTCTTGATTATTACATACCAAATGAATGTAATGAATGACGAATAGGCACTACTTGAAAGCGCTCTACATGTGACTGAGTACAAAACAAATTCGACTCACAAAATTAGCATAATCATACATTGTCTTTTCGAACTGTATTATAGTGCCAACCATATTGACAAAATGTGTTCCAAAAACAGAATGTTACTTATTGACCAATCTATTCATTCATTGGTTCTGTAATGCCGGGGTGGTCTAACGGTACAGGGCTCGATTTGGACCTCGGTAGGCATGGGGGGGTTCGAATCCCACCATTGGCACTAAAATTAGGGCCCATATTCGGATTCGCTAAAATGTCCACTGATGAAAGGCGCGTTTCTCGTAAAATATTCAAAGTAATAAACATAAAAAATCAAATAAATAAAACAATTGGGATGATAATAATCCAGAGGATTTAATTTATTTAATTTTACGTTCACTACTTTGAATGTTTTACGAGAAACGCATGCCTTTCATCAGTGGACATTGCTTAGCGAAACCAAACGTGGGCCCGCATTTTAGTGGGCCGGTAATGGGATTCGAACCCCGATGGCCACCAAAACCCGAATTCGAGCGCTTAACAAAGTCCCAATAATGGCAATATTCCTGACTGATCCTCCTCCAGCTTGCACCACCATCATTATCATCATGCCGACGGGTTAAGCAGTACAGCGCTCGACCCGAACCTGAGTGGGCATAGAGGTTCGAATCCTACCACCGGGACTGCTGAAAAATACGCTTCCCATAAAACGAAATTAATAAATCGTCGTCAACATCCTACCTGTCGACGTTGCCGCACCCGCATCGTCGCCACGTGTCGACGAAAGGACGTTCGA
This sequence comes from Cardicola forsteri, assembly GCA_025895645.1. Taxonomy (NCBI): domain Eukaryota; kingdom Metazoa; phylum Platyhelminthes; class Trematoda; order Strigeidida; family Aporocotylidae; genus Cardicola; species Cardicola forsteri. The sequence goes on along the minus strand of JAKXYG010001297.1, from coordinate 157,570 downwards.
CAACGACGGATAGCATTGGGGCTGCATGTCGAACATGTGTTCCACCTCCCAAATCAATTCGTCTTCTACAATCATCGATGTCGACTGGAGGTGAGCAGATGGAATGTAGTAGGAGTATCGATGATGATTTTGACTGCTTTCGTGAATCCACTGCGACGGATTGTAGACAATGGAATTAGAACCGACGATTTCTGGCGTAAATAATTTTGACAAGAATAATACTACTAGTTATATTGATATAATTATTATTATTATATTTTCATTACATGTCCCCATCATCCTCAAAATCACACGTTACCATCGCCGCTTTGACAACAAAAGGTACAAATAAAACGACAAACCAATCGCGCACCTGAAATGCATTGGGCACCAGCGTCACGATCGTTCGACTCCAACAATTCGCTCGAAACAACGTCGAATTGGGCTGGAATGCACTGCACTTTCAAATTCCTTTCGACAGCGTCGACACACATCCTGTCGCGGTCTGTCGCACTGTTGCGTGCCAACGATTGGACCAGCTGAATGACGTTCGATTCCGACAGTCGATTGGTGTCGTATTTGAATAGATGGAACTGCCGATCGGTTGTATGAGACAGGGAACTGTGTGTGTGTGTAATAGTGAATGCAAAATGATGATGGTGATTAGTATAGATGCTAATGATCCACGAGGATATGAGTAATGCTTGTAAAGAATCAAATTCCAATGATGGCCATATTCCTGACTGTTCCTCCTCCACGTGGTGCATCCTGGACTAGGTGCCCATAGGCATCTAGACTAATGACAGCAGGGACCAAGTGCACAGCGGTATAACTGGGTTTCTGCTCGGTAAATGAGTCGAAAAGGTATCTATTTACCCAGTCAGTTAGACTTGTCAATTCGTCAACCGACATCAATTCCCAATTCTCCCAAAGAAGATCGCCTCGTCAATTCCTGTATGAACACTGACGTCGTCGCAAGGAAGCGATATTCTGCCCCCTCTCAATTCGCATCCAACTTTTTGTTCAGCGGATGGACAAACACTGACAAATATCTCAAAACACCAAGACAATGAGCAGGCTCGTAAGGAGACTCAAAACGCATATCCACTTAGCTACATGTATAAATTCATTCATCCACTTGATTGGTAGCGTAGTCAACTTTTCACCTCTTTCTATATTTGTACGGCATATTAAACGATCAACTTCGATGGCTTGATATCAGCGTAACAAACGTAGAAGAATAACAAAGTTTCTTAGCTGGTAGACGGCATTCTTGTAACGACGCCACTGTTCGCAAAAATTAACGAGGCTGCGTGATTTTTTGTCATAGTTATGGCTACATATGATGTAAGTACCCTAGATAAATGTTTATCCCCCATCCATCAAAGCGCAAGCTCATATATACCGCTGTGCACTCAACCTCTGCTGTGTTGGTCCAGGTACTTAAATGCAGGCCATGTGGAATTGATAGTCACCATCATTAGAAATGAAGACTATCCATAAGCATTACTCAAACCCTCACAATTATAACATCACTTTATTAGAATAAATAAGCACACACACACACATACCGGGCACCCCATGCGAAGGCCATGCGATACTTTCCAATATTTTGACAATAATTCATCATTGATCGATAAATATTGGTACCGACCTTGAAATCCGTTGCGTCGGAAGAAACAGCTTTTGTATATTTGTCTATCGGTGAACCGTTCGCAACACCACTCAATACCTTGTCGACACGAGCAACCAAGTACAAGTTGGCAGCGTTGTGCCATCCGGTGGGAATGGAAAACAACGCCTTTGATGGAGCAAGAAAAATATGTAAATGTGTGTGTACACACATGAATGCATATTGTTTTTTTAAAAGAAAATATTTTTTACTACTTTGAATGTTCTGACGCGAAATACAGTTCAGCATTGAGTGGGTCGGATTCGAGCTTGTGTAGCCACCAGGTCCGAGTCGAGCGCTGTACCGCTAGACCATCCCGGAATGATTTATTCAAAAATAGGAGCGGGAAATGGATTTTGAATAAATAACGCAAGTCATTTTCCATTTCTTGATAGGAGGCCCGACTCCATCTTGGGTGGGTTTGAGTAACACCACCGGAACTAAATGTAGGCCCTTGTTTTCTCTTGCTACAATATCCACGTGATGAAAAATGTTTCTCGTAATACCAATAATCCATGACACCTATTTCTTAACCAAGCTGTATGAATTGACTAATTCTATTCATGACAATGTCTTATATAATAGAAACACTGTATCGATTTGTCATTTCTCTGATGTTTGAACTATCGAAATTGCTTTACTCCGTACTTATTTTCAACGTACATTATTCTTTGAAATACAATTTGGATAAGATTTTTTGTATGATCAGGCTATGAATACATTTACCAATTTAAACATTTTTTCTCTCTCCATTATTTGCCATAGCAAACGATCGACTTCGATGGTTTGATAAGCATAACACGAACGTAGAAGAATAACGAAGTTTGCTTGGCTGATAGGCGGCATCCTTGTGACGTCGCCACTGGTCGCAAAGATTGACGAGACCGCTTGATTTTTTGTCAGCGTTATCTCCTTTAGCCCAACGGCTACATATGGGTATACGTATACTTTAAGATACCTTTGAAGTACCCTGGGTAGATGCTTGCACCCACCCACTAAAGCGGTAGCCCAGTTATACCGCTGTGCACTCGATCCCTGCTGTTATTAGTCTAGATGCCTATGGAGGGCACCTAGTCCTTGTGAATCATTAGCATCCCACTTTTCGATTATGTTGTTGTGATTCTTTTTTGTTTATTATTATTTATTATCTTACGTTTGCTAGTTTGAATGTTTTACAAGAAACATCTTTCAGCAATGGACAGTTAGCGAAGCCAGATGGCGAAGGAAATATTTTCCTGTATCCAATACTACTGAATGTACTTTGACTTTTCAAAGTTTCAGACTGTTAGTTTATACGATAAACAGTCGGTTGGAATACTTTTGTTGGCTAATAATCTTTGAGTAATTTGAGTAATACCCATCGAATCTAATAATTATGACAATATTTCAAATTCCTTGTGACGCATCGTAAATTTAAACTAGCACAGTATGCAGCTGGCCAATGCCTGAGCATTGGGAATCGAACCCCCATGCCCACGCAGATTCGAGTTAGATCGCGCTGGTCCACTAAACCACTGCAGCACCAATACAAAAAGCTATCGTACCGAACGGCATTTTGCAATGCGATTGACTCCCACAGTCGACTGGACTCCAAGTGGTGATACAAAGTGGGTTTGAGGCGGTAGCGGAGCCATTCGTCGTTTGTTTGCAGGAGGCGATATTGGTTTGTCGCTGTTCGACTTGGCGGTATCGTTGGCCGACACAGACGATAGCCAGGGCAGTGGATTGGATGTCAGCATGGAATCGATTGTGGGCGAATTGGGATTCCAGTAGAAGTCTTCGCTTACACGCCGACCGGTTGCTACGTCTACGACGAATAGGGTGACGAAAAACGGTTCTGGCTGTTCGACGACAAAGAAACGAAATGGGGTTGGTGAAGTGATTTCGTTACTCTGTGTTCTTGCCATCGCCCGACTTATTGGCAACTTATACAATTGCCGCTTAATTAATAATCCTTTTAATCTAGGTTAATCAGACTTTGGTATCTTTGGGATAATGAACCACTGGACATTAGAAGATATATACATACAATTCTACTAATATCCAGAGGGATGCTAATGACCCTGAGGATTTGAGTAATGCTTATAAAGTCTCAATTTCCAATGATGGTGATATTCCTGACTGTAAGTCCTCCACGTGGTGCATCCTGGACTAGGTGCCAACAGGCATCTAGACTAATAACAGCAGGGTCCGAGTGCACAGCGGTATAACTGGGCTTCCGCTACGACGGGTGGGTGCGAACATACACCCAGGATACTTAAAAGGTATCTAAAGGTTTACGTATACCATATGTAGCCCTTGGGCTAAGGGAGATAACCCTGACAAAAAATCAGGCGGCCTCGTCAATCTTTGCAAACAGTGGCGACGTCACAAGGATGCCGTCTAACAGCCAAGAAACATTGTTATTCTTCTACATTTGTGTTACGCTTATCAAGCCATCAAAATCGATCGTTTGCTATGTCGTATAAATATGGGAAATAATGAAGAGGTGACCACGTCACCAACCAAAATGAAAATGAAAAAAATGAAACTAATATCCAGACAATAACTTAGATCGATTACTACTGCTCTCTAAATTCACAACTAACATATTTAATCGACTTCGATGGCTTGGCAGGTGTAGCAAACGTAGAAGTATAACAAAGTCTCTAGGCTAATAGACGACTGTTCTCAAAGATTGCCGAGGCCGCCTGATTTTTTATCAGACTTATCTCCCTTAGCCTAACAGCTACCTAAACTTTAAAATCGTGGTTGTTTGCTTTCAGCCGCCTGTCGAAACGAAACCCAGTTATACCGCTATACACTCGATCCCTATACAAGAAATATAGAACAATAGCAGGGACTACAAGACGGCATCCAGATCGTTACACAGTCAGACACACAAACGGCGATACAATTCTCACATTGTCCAAATGCGCCGAAGTGGCTGTCGTGTCGGCCACGTTGGCTTGCAAACGGGTGCGCAGTTTGACACACGTGACCAGAAAATGCCGGCGACATAGATCCCACGTGCGGTTGGGAAATGGCAAAATGGCGCCTTTGTACAGCAGCGGCGACAGATCGGTGGACGATTTGGTTCGACGCAATTTGTCCAATACGGCCTGATGATGGGAAAACAAAACAGGATTGTGAAATCACAAGGAAGCGGGGTCTTCCCATTCCCCCCCCGACCCAAGTTTAATTCGCATCTGACAGCCTCTTGGTATAGGAATTCGGGTTGCTATACGAACTTGTGTTATCCTATGTTATATTATAAAAACATGTTTCTCGCAAAACATTCAAGTAGTGCCAATCATGTAAATGGAATAGAAAAGCAATTCAATTATAGACTCAATTTAATTTTCATCGTTTAGTTTTTACGGGAAACGTACTTTTCAGCAAGTATAATAGTTCTAGACAAGAAACTGAATCATCGGGAATGGATATTCCACACCGGTTATTATCGTCCAAGTAGGAATATGCATTCAATAAACGATATTTGATATATGCTGACTTTAAATGTCAAATGAATCGCAAATTAAAGCTATCGATTCATTGTATTCCAAATTAAAACTATCGATTTAGTATTACAGAGCGACTAGAGAGATAAAAAATAGGAAAGTTAAATTATTTTTGGCAATTTACACTGTAACTCCGCCTAGTTTGGATTAGAAATGATTCAATCTAGCCAGTCCCAAGCCTGGATAAAGGAGGAGGGTTTGAGCGCAAGGTTGGCAACCTGGCTTCTGTAAAAATTTATACTGCTGCGGAAACTATAAAAGATGACGTCATTCCGGCAAACAACAACGTTTCTGGATGGCAAAGTTACCAGATGACAAGGTTGAGTAAAAGCCGAAAGAAAGCGCAATCTTCGATTTGCAGAATAATTAACGCCAACGAGACTTTGTTATTGTTGTTTTGCTGTAATTGTTGTCTTATTGCCCCATGCTTATTCTTAAAGCAAAAGGGTTTTGAAATAATAATAATAATTTACACTGTGATGAAGAGTATAAATTAGGGCCATTGGCTAAAACGACTGTTTTCTTAATATTAAAATATAGGCCATTTTTCGCCGAGGCTTTTTGGGGTGTGTAAGGCCAGATGCATTTTGTACATCATGATCGGTCTCTGCAAAAAGAACCGCGTCGTCTGCATATTTCGCAATCATCGTGAGTTTTAGAGCTCTCAAATGACGCAGCAACTTTATCTAAAATGGCATCAACTACAAAGTTGAAACGTATCGAGACGAGAACATATGGTTGGCGGAATCCTGAATTTATGTAAATCGGATCAGATTAGGAATCCCCATTACAGATTATTACTATTATTATTATTATTATTATTATTATTATTATTATTATTATTATTATTATTATTATTTAAAAGGCATATAAATACTATATGTACCTATTGGGCTAAGGGAAATAACCCTCACAAAAATTCAGGCGGACTCGTCAATCTTTGCAAACAGTGGCGACATCACAAGGATGCCGTCTACCAGCCAAGAAACTCTGTTATTCTTCGACGTTTGTTACGCTAATCAAGCCATCGAAATCGGTGTGAGCATACACCCAAAATATTAAAAAAATATACGTATCCCATAAATAGCCGTTGGGCTAAGGAAGATAAACCCTGACAAAAATTCAGGCGGTCTCGTCAATCTTTGCGAACAGTGGCGACGTCACAAGGATGCCGTCTACCAGCCAATAAACTTTGTTATTCTCCTACGTTTGTTACACTTATAAAAAGACGGATTCTTTAACATTAATTCCAAGTTCGAATAGAATCTCGAATTCCTCCTGTGCGAAAAAATTGTTGAATGCTAGCATCCATTCACCGAGTCCAGTAAAAGCCCAGTCATATCGATTTGTAAATGTAGAAATAATCAATAAACGACCATAACTGGTCTGATGACAAACGATTGTGGAAAAACAACCAACAACAACTTACCCAAATTTCTGACGATAGTGTAATCAGTTGGACGCGACCTTTTTGACGCTGTCGGCTAATGAACAAATCGGTTTCTTGGGCGTACTGAAATGTGCAAAGAGTAGTATTCATTATATCAGCAATATAAAGGTATAATAATAACTCTGCCTAGTTTGGATCACAAATGATTCAATCTAGCCAGTCTCAAGCCTGGATAAAGGAGGAGGGTTTGAGCACGCAAGATTAGCAACCTGGCCTCTGTAAATAAATTATACTGCTACGGAAACAATACGAGAGAACGCCATTCCAGCAAAAAAATGATCGCACGTATCTGGATGACAGAGTTACACAGATGACAGGGTTGAGTGAAAGCAAAAAGGAAGCTCAATCTTCGATTTGCAGAATATTCAATGCCAACGAGACTTTGTTGTTGTTGTTGTTGTTTTGCTGTAATTGTTATCTTATTGCCTCATGCTTATTTTTAAAGCAAAAGGGTTTTGTATAATATAATATAATATAATATATAATATAATATAATATAATATAATATAATATAATATAATATAATATAATATAATATAATATAATATAATATAATATAATATTATAATAATAATAATAATAATAATAATAATAATAATAATAATAATACCATCAAACTGCCAAAATTAGAATTGGATAGGCAATTAAATGAAGGGACTTCGTGTAAACCTCTTCTAAGATTATGCTTGACTTAAAACTATTTCTCATAAAACATGTAAACAGACCCAAAAATGTACTAATAATTGTAATCCTCATTGACATAATTTGGCTACCAATCCTCACCGCTAATAGTCCCTTCTTCCCTCCTTTTCTCTTCATTGGTTCGCACAGTGCGTCTGTACGCAGCTAAAATCTGGACGCTTACAGGGTCAGAGATCACGAAGCTGAACAAATTTCAAGCAAGATGTGTCAGATACATTTGACACAAGACCCATTTGGCATCCTTCGTATCAAGGGATTGGACGAAAAAGATCACCAACTGCCAAATTCGTGGTAACCTCTAATTTCACGATCTTCCTTCAATGGTATTGTGACAACAAAAATTGCGCTGGTTTAGATACATTCTTCGTAAAAATCCCGATGCAATCTCACGTATCGTAACTTTGGCTTGTGCAAGAAAAAAAAAGGTGGTCAGAAACGTACTTGGATGGATGCTGTTCGGAACGATCTTCATGTTATTTTGACCGGGACTTTATCCTGGAAACAATGGCAAAGTCTTTGAACTGAACTATCTGTACACCCCTCAGAAATCCGTGAACAGTAAAAGGGAATTATTCGAGATGATATGCCAACTTGAATTTAATAAAGAGGTGGTTTTGTAACCAACATGTGTTATTGTTATTTCTTAGTTAAGAATAATCTTAAAAATTACAGCTGCATCAGGGAGACGAATACGACGCCGAATCTTTAAAGAACTGAATCCTTTGCTATCTACAACACCAACCACTGGCTTTCAATCAAACACTAATTATATTACATCTAGATATCACACATTTGATACAATTTACGAGTGGTAATCAGGAAAACGTATATATATATATATATATATATATATATATATATATATATATATAGCTATGTGTTGATCTCATGTCAGTTCGCAACTATCTAGTTTTTGTTTTCATTGGTGCGATCTTGTGTGTCGGAGTAACAGAGTTATTCGGGTGCTGAGTACCACTGCTGACTCTTATTTGACTGCGCTAAACCATGTTTCTCGTAAAACATTCAAACAGTGCGTGTTAGTACCCGTGAAGGTCACGAATAAGGATATAAGAATTCAAAGTGCACTGAGCTGTACCAAAATAGCTAGGCAGGTTTCCAAATAATGAAAAATAGACGGAAAAGAAGTATTTATTAATGGGTTTTTAAGAAATTATTTTATTCTAGAATTGCCAAATTCACTTGAATAATAAATCCACTTGGTTTTAAGTCAACCAAGATGATTGTACAGCTGTTTCACATCCTTATATTTGGAATCATCAGCAGCGCACACCTTTCAAGTTCTACACTTGTCTGCTGTCAGACCAGCGCCTTTAACCACTAAGATACGGGTAGTTGAACTTGACCCTGTAAATTTATTATTCATAGTAAACCTAGTCAATTCTAATTGTCCAGTGTCCTCAGATGCTGTTACCGGTTACTACCCGTTTAGCAAGTGAGAGAATCCTTTCACAAGAAAAGAAATGAAAATCAAATTGTCCATTTTTTACCAAAACTCATTCGACCAAGTATTGTTTGATAATTTTGATAAGTCATATTATTTCTCATCAAAAATGCAACAAACACAATCCGCTACTTTATTAATTACGTAAATTTGATCGATACGTGTTTTATCTGTCATTTTATTGGTTATTTAAAATAGACCAATCAAATTACTTGTCGGCCATGTTTCGTATAAACGGCCATATTTCATTCAATGAACTTACACGTTGCAAAGCACATCGGACAGAATCTACTTCGTCCAACAATCCACTACTGGTCCACGGTTCCACATGTTTGGAATTGTCTTTGGACTGGCGCAACTTGGATGGATGATAAAATCCCAACCGCTTGCGTTGTCCTTCGGCTTGCATAGCCAGTCGGATGGCATCGAGCCATATTTTGTGTTTGTCCGAACCACCGCCCAGCACTGGATCAAAGTAGATATACCACTCGGATTGGGACGATTTGGTAGGCGACTGGGTAAAGTCGGCAAGTCGGTCAAGACGAATCCAGTAGTCGCCGATGGCGTGGGCTGAGTCGATGGAATCTAGGGTGTCGGTGAAGAAAATCATTATTTGATCCAGTCTTTGAGTTTGCTGTTCAAACGTTTTGCACAATGGGCTCTTTTACTGAATGGACGTTTCGTACAGCTAAAGCGACAGAGATCTGTGTCCCTTTGCACTAAATCAGTTTGATGGACAAAACGTTAATCAGCTGACTGGCATTCGTATTGACTGCTAACTACTGCTTGTTCTGATAACAATTGAGTGCAAATCAAATACACCACCACAGTAATGACCTTGTATAAAACAAACGCTATTCATTTGTTTGAGCTCTGAATAGCTAACCGATTGCAGTCCACTTCAATTAAATGTGTTTTTGGTTAAAAGACAGGATGTTAATAATCTTAAAGATTTGAAGTTTCAATTTTCAATGATGATGATATTCCTGACTATTTCACCTCCATGTGGTGCATCTTGGACTAGGTGCCCCTGGACATCTAGACTAATAACAGCAAGGACCGAGTGCACAGCGGTACAACCGGATTCCTGCTACAGCAGATGAGTTCAAGCATAAATCCAGGACATTTGAGAGGTATTTTAAGGTATATGTAGCCTTAGACTAAGTAAGATAACTCTAACAGAAATTCAGGTGACTTCGTCAATCTTTGTGAACAGTGGCAACGTGACAAGGATGCCGTCTACCAGCCAAGAAACTTTGTTATTCTTCCACGTTTGTCTACGCTTATCAAGCCATCGAAGTCGATCGTTTGCTATGCCATATAAATATGGAAAATAATGAAGAGGTAATCACGTGATCACCAACCAAAATCAATCAAAATAATGGTGATTGCATATCAATATGGAACATCCTGGACTCAAACAAACACAGCAGGGACCAAGTGCCTTAGCGGAAGATGTTGATGGAAAAAAACCAAAAATTGTCAAAAGTAACTTATAGCTAAACGATAATGCTGACCAGAACCCAAAGAAGTCACACAAAGTCGCAAGCAACTCACTCAAACAAATAACTTCATTGTTGACCTTGGCGTAATGAAGGCCATTCAACGACCAATCGATAGGCACGATAACGTGCAATCCAACATAGTGCGACTCGGACGAATGTTTGACTTCGTCGTGATGCAACTGACGCAAGCAGTAGGTTTTCAAGTCGGACTGATTGAACATGACCGGTTTAATTTTGTCGTCAGCGTTGGCGGCCAAAACGCCTTCGCGAGCCCGCAGATAAGACTGGTATTTGTCGCGCGAACAAATGACCAATCGATTTTCCAAGTAACGAGCGTGCTGGATGAATAGAATGAAAAAAAATGTTTTTTATTCGTTCGGGTAAATGCCTAATTATAACACTGTACACTTGGTCCATGATGTTATTACTCTAGATGTCTGTGGACACCTAGTCCAGGATGCATCGTGTGGAGGAAGGACAGTTGGTTTTTCATTAGTTGAATATTTTATAGAAAAATATGTTTTTCGGTAGTGCTGGACTCAAACTTGAGTTTGAGTGCTACCGGCAATACTCGATGTGAGTTCAATGTTTTGGCTTCGCAAAGTGCCTACGTGCTGAAACATGTTTCAAGCAGTAACAACAGCAAAGGTTGATAGCAGAGCCCAACCTCTTCATTAATTCCAGGTTTGAATAGCTTCTCGAATAAATAAAGTTCCCTGGCTAAAAAACCGCTTCCTTGCAATGACGCCAGTGATTGCAGGAATTGAGGCAAGTCGACGGATCCACAAGCTTAACTATAGGATAAATATACATCTTCAGATACGTTTAAAGCATCTTGGGTTTGTGCTAGCACCTATTCAAACGTATGTCAATCCAGTTTCAAGTCTAGTATTCTACAAACTCTGTCACTTTGGTACATATATTAAGTAAAGATTGTAACTGTACGAAGTGGTCCAGTCATGTTCGATGACTACATCTTTTATTACTGTACATACACCTACACATGGTTAGTCCAAAGCACAGCCAAAGAAGTTGTGTAAATCAGTGAAAGCACTAGACTCGGTTTCCACTACCGACAGTAAATGTGAGGATCTTCATTTGACTTCGACTTGGTAAACCATTCAATGAATGACCCCCCCCCTCAACTCAAAACAGAGCGTAAGGCGGCAAAAGCACTAGACTTGTAGCTCGACAGGTATGAGTTCGGTTTTTACTACCGGTACTAAATGCGAGGATCTTCATGTGACTTCGATTTGGTATCGTGTAAATCATTCAAGGAGTAACTACCCACCCCCGCCGCCGCCAAACCGAAAACACGGCGTAAAACGGCAAAAGCACTCAACTCGTAGCAAAACATGTAGAATATTCCACTCACGTTTGCATCACCATTCATCTGTCGACTGTCGTCAGCGTTTGACTTCGATTCGGTCGACTGTAGTGGTGGTAAGTGAGCCGACCGATTTCGTACCCCAGTCCACGATCGCTGATGATTGGCAGTCAAACTGGCGGCGTTCGGATCCGCAACAGTATCGGACGATTGATCGATGGCAAACCAATGATGATGGTTAAGCGAATTAAAACAGTCGACATCACTTTAATTGGAAAACAGAAAAATAGATAATATATATCTATTGTCGTCAATAAACACGATAATGGTGCTAATAATCCTGAGGATTTGAGTCTCAATTTTCATACGGTTGTCACAGACATGAAACAGACTAGTAACAGCAAGGACTGAATCCACACCGCTTCGGCGGGTGGGTGCAAGTAAACACCCATATGTAGCCCTTGGACTAAAGGAGATAGCCATGACAAAAAATCAGGCGGCTTCGTCAATCTTTACGAACAGTGACGGCGTTACAAGGATGCCATCTACCAGCCAAGAAACTTCGATATACTTTTACGTTTGCTACGTCTATCATATCATCGAATCATCAAACCAGAAATTCGGAATTCTTGCCACTCTTCCAAAAAAAGTCGCTGGCAAAACATCTGGAAACAAATCGACGTCTCAACGCTTCGATTGTCCTTCTCTGCAAATACGAAATTTAAATTGGTTGAAGTCAAATTGGCAACAGCATCATTATTATCAACCATGATAGTACATTACTACCGGGGTGGTCTAGCGGTACAGCGCTCGATTTGGACCTGGATTCAAATCCCATCACCAACCCACGTTCAACTTAGCTAAAATCTCCACTGCTGAAAGATGTACATTTCCCGTGCAAACATTCAAAATAGTAAAGAAAAATATTAACAAATACTGTCCTTTCTATCAATATATTCAATGCTACGTAATATGCATGTGTAGCTAACTTATAAAACAAGTATTAACAGTATTATCAGTAACATGATTTATGAATAAATATATTCAACTATTTGTTAAAAAGTAATATATAACCCAATCATCAACATAAATATACATAATCCAGATAAAAATGGTTATTAATAAAATGAAAACATATAACAAACAACAGCTGGTTTAATACCAAAAAATCAATATATAAAAAATAATATAAAATATTATTATTTCTATAAACTTTGAAACAAAACATTTTCATAAAAACCAATAAACCAAATTATAAAAAAACTTAAATTAACTATTTGCCAGTATATATATAGTTTGTTTTTATTGCATAATGTTTTAAAAAAAATAATTTTAAGCAAGTCGATAATTTTAGAAAACCCAAACAAGGATCCATATTTTGTGCCGGTAGTGAGAATTGAACACATGCCCACTTAGTTTCAATTCTAGCGCTCAATCAACTCTGCCACCTGGGCATAAAAAGTCATCTGTTTACTAATTATAAGTTCATAAAACAATTTCAACCATTACCTCCCATTGTGTATGCCTAACAAACGTGAGAAACTAATAAACTTTATATTTATACATACTGTTTACAAAAATGACAATGTCACTTCATTTTAACTTTAACAGCCAAATTGTTACATTTACTTAGGCATGTTTTTAAATACCTTTCAAATGTCTTGTATGTGTTGACACTTATTTGTCTAAAAAAAACTATGTCATGGTACATTTGTATTCTGTTCTGTTTTAATTTAAACCCATGATGCATTATAAGACAATACGAAATTAAATATTACCATCATCAGAACTAAAGATTACAAAGGAATATTACCACAGCTAGACAAAACATTTATATTTTCAATATTATTATTATTATCATCAGACTGAATAATTCTAAATACTGTATAAATACTGAACTAGTGATACGATTTTGTACAATTGCAACAGTAGTCACACTTTAGAATACTATTCCATCTAGTCTAAAACTAGTTATTTATCAACGGTTAATTTGCTAACCATTACAAAAACGATAAATCAGACGTACTCCAATTTTGGCAGTTTGCTATAATCGCCTCGATAAATTAGGGATGCCTGTTGAACACAATTCCATTCGATTGTTGCAAAAAATGTTGTTGCGTGTCGAGCAAGAGGATTTACATTTAAAACATCTTGATAAACATTTGCAGGCGGCAAACCACCGTTTAGTAGAACACGATGTTGAGAAATTCGAACAAGCTAAACAAATAAAATACAAATTACTTAAGAAACAAAAAAGACCATTTTTGTACAATGTGGCACAGTGGCTAATCGGTAAAAATTTATTTCTAGCCATTATACCCACCTGAAACGTTCCTATAAATACGATTTTAATATTAGAAACTTGTAGTCCTAAAATATAAAATAATCTGCCAATGCTTTCATATAACACCTTATAAACTAACAATAAAAAACAATGCAAATAAAGTTAACTAAATAAATAAAAAGATACACAAAAACAGAAATTAATACCAATGAAAACCAATATCCATAAAAAATTAATTCGAAGTAGTTTTAACCAATAAAAATATACAAGCTAATACAAACAATTTTAAACTGTAACCCAACAAATTTGTAATTCTGCATCATTTAATTCTCACTCTTTAAAATGATAAAAGTCCTTTGGTAATTTATCAGAAAAATAATATTCAAAATAGTCTTAAATCAAAATTAAAAACGATTTCTTAACGTCGGAAAAAAATTCCAATCAATATTAATCCAAGGACAGTTTATATAGTGATTCAAAGGTACAAAATTTATATTTGCATAGTCCTATTCCCATTTTTGTTAAATTGTTGTATTCGGTTTCATCAAAAATTATTTGTTTTACTATTCACCCATATTTCACATCAAATTCAGTCATCATACATTATTGTGCATTCAACACAGCATACAGTCATTAAGAAAACTATATATATATATATATATATATATATATATATATATATATATATATATATATATATATATATAATATTAGTCTTAAATCAAAATTAAAAACCTTAGCAAAAAAATGGTAAATATTCAAATCAATCGACTGCACTGTAAAAAAAATTTAATCAAAAAAATCTAACAAAACTTATTCTTTAAAAAAATGTCATAAATATAAAAAGAAAATACAATAATTTTGTAGTAAATATTAATAAAACTTAATTATACATTAAAATAAATATGGTATACCAATTATTCACATGATCATACATATATATGTGCATATCAACACATATACACATATATATATATATATATATATATATATATATATATATATATATATATAATATTAAAACCTTAAAAAAACAATATTCAAATCAATCGACTGCACTGTAAAAAAAATTTAATCAAAAAAATCTAACAAAACTTATTCTTTAAAGAAATGTCATTAAATATAAAAGGAAAATACAATAATTTTGTAGTAAATATTAATAAAACTTAATTATACATTAAAATAAATATGGTATGCCAATTATACACATGATTATATATATATAGCATTACATTTATATCTCCTTGAGGAAAAAGTATTAAATCACGTTGAGGATCACTCAGAATGAGATTATTATTCCTTTTAATAAATTCTTCATAATTCACAGAATCGACTATAGAAGAAACCCACTATAAAAGTGAAAATAATTATTCAATAAAACTCACCATATTGTCAAGCCATTCATCGCCAGTAATAAGTAAAAATGGATCACGTGATTTTGATAGCTGTGAATATGGAATAATGCGTTCCGCAAATTTTCGCTTTCCTACGCTCATTATTATAATTCTTTTACAAATTTATATTCATACATAACGCATCAACACAAAAAAATGAGCGAAATTTAACGAATCAATTTCTGCACAATAAAAAGTATACTTAATGTAGAGTAATTTGAAACGTTTTATTTTAAAATAAAATTATTATTATTATATTATTTTTTTAAATTTATTTTATTTTAAATTTTTTTAAATTATTTTTTTTTAATTTAATTTTTTTTAATTTTTAATAAATTATGTTATTTTTATGTGATGGTTATGAGATGGTTAGAAGTTATCATATAAAGTAGCAAATAAATTGAATAAAACAAATGCCATTTTGTACATAGTTTTATTCTATTTTAAACATCCGGGATTTTCGTGAAAAGTGGAGTGAATGGAGATATAAAACAGATATGAAAGGTGTGGAAATTATGATAAAAAGGGAGAAAAATAAAGTGAAAAATATATAATTATTCTAATTAAAATAGTAAAGAATTTTATATATAAAAATAAAAATAAATAAATATTTTTTGTATTACAATGTTTTCTATTGCAACCATTTTTTTAAACACAAAATGATAAAACAACTTATTTAACATTCAGTATGACGCAAGTGTTGTTGGTTTCAGATTTCAGGTTTGTACACGAGTTAAATAGGGGAGAAACTCGTTTTGGTACTTGCTTCTGAGTATCAAGTATCAAATATCAAAGTAATATAGAAATAAAAGTAAAAATAATTAAATAAAATTATAAAGGTAGTACTAATCGTAGGCCAATTTGAAGGGATTTAGAGACAAGGCCGAGACAATATGGGCAGGTAAACTGTTCCATGCAGAAATAACCCTATACGAAAAGTGATGGAAACTCAAACAAAAACCGTAGGTTTAGAAATCTTAAACGAATGTCCTTGTCGAGAGTCGTTGGAGAGGGCAAAGAGATTAAAATGGTTAGTGTTAAGGAGTTTATAGGCTAAAATAAAATCGCCCAGGAGTCTCCTATCTTCAAGTGGAAAAAGTTTGAAAGGTTTAAGACGATTTGAGTAGGGGAAATTTTTAAACGACTGCGGCTGTTTAGTTAAGCTCCTTTGTACCTTATCAAGTTTCAATATATCTGCCCTTAGGGTAGGAGACGTGACTTGAATGCAATATTCAAGATGTGACCGGATATAGAGTTGAAAGAGGAGGCGGGTACAACTGATTGGAATAGTACCAAGTGTAAGATCTCACTAAGATCTTGGCCCTGATTTCCTTTGATTTAACTTGATACGAATAATTATCAACGCCCCCAGCTAATTTCAATCAAAAAAGCTCTTGTGTGATTTAAATTATCGTTTTGCAATTTATTATTACAAAATAATTCAAAATTAATACCAATACTGTTTACCAACAGGAAAAAACAGGACACAATATACTCACAGAACCACAGTCACGTTAACAACAAACGTGATACATTCAAATACAAAAGGGCGCCTCAGAACAAGATTCAAACAAAGTCAAAGTGTTTAAATGTACAATAATATAAAAATAATAATTGAAATAAATATTAATAATAATTTAAATATTTCATTCAACTGTAACACTCCCGGCCAAAAACGCAGGTTTTTTCAAAACGGACATTTCTAGGGCAAGATGAGTTTCACAACAATTGACGCACACAATTCCAACGTTGACTTAAATGGGAATGGTGAACACTAGATACCTGAAGATTACCCATACATGACAACCGCAACATACGAACAAACAAACCCAATCAATACTTTCAAGTAGTGACAGCTGCTTAGTATATTTGCCGATTACAAACTTGGATGTACAACCTTCTACTTCAAGTATGATTGTCCATATAGAACACTATTTAAATGGACTAGTTAAGCTATAAACAGAAACAACAAAATATCTAACCTTCTCCTTTTGGTTTTCCTTTTAACCTTAAACACTTGGATTTTGGGGGTTTTTTCGGCACTTTGATCACAAAGAATTTTTTCTTCATGCTCTTAAAAAAATCTCTGTAATATCCTTTAGTTAGCAATATAACTGGATAACATTCACTAACTGTACCTTCAACAATAACAACCGCCTTTAGATTGTTTATACAACTCATACAGTCGTCACTAATATACCCGAAATCACTATTTATGAATTTGTTCCACAACTTCTTATGTTTGGCAACAAAAAACATTCTTATCTATTGTAGGTAGACAACTACTTGGCCCTCTTATAGTCCAACCTAAAGGGTTTCTATAAGCGTAAAGTTCATTCCCCTTACCCAACCTTTGATCTAGGACCCAATGCACCCTCAGGCACATTACAGCCTATCAATATATCAATTGAAGAAAATTCACCATGATTCAAATGAAGTTTTGATAAGTGAGGCCAATTTTGTAACTCTTCCTCAGTAGGCATACTAGTCCTTATTGAAGGAAAGCTTGTCTACCGCATACGCATTATCAATAGTAATGGGAAGCCCTCCTGCATCTGGGTCAATCTTTAACTGTACCCCGTTCAGTGTATTCATTTTCAGTTCAATTGTTGCTCCTTCCAACCCCAATGTTTTAACAGTACGTCCATTTATCAAAGTGCAATCTGATCCATTATCTAGAAAAAGCCCATCCAATTTTTATGGAAGAAGGACCTACCAGTTTTACTGGTATCACACCTAGATATACTTTTGCAGTTGTGGACACTGCAGCATTAGCGTTAGATTGATGAATACTTGGGTGCAAAAGCCAATGATGTGAACCTTTACAACCTGCTATCTTGCACCCAGTCTTGTAATTACATAAATTTGACGCATGCCCTTTTCCTAGACAAGAGAAACACAAATTGTTACTACAAACAATTTCCATCTTATCCGTCTGTTCCAACTTAAGAAATTGGTCACAATTCTCAAGTCTATGATCTCCGTCTTGTAATGAGCAATGTAAGCCTATTTTACTTACAATTTTAAACCTTGGTTCAGTCGTTTTTGGTGTATAACTTGCTTGCAATGCAATTTCACCAAATCGACTATTCATAATCCTTGCATTATCAGAAACAAACCGTGAAAAGTCCTTAAACAGTGGTTCCTTATTATCTTGATACAAACTGTTAGCTATTATAGCCCACTGTCTTTGTAATAATGTTGGGAGTCTAATTACTACCCGTTCTAAAGTATCTATAGAATCAAGGGTAGACTAACATCCCATTCTAGTTAAATTAATCTCACAATTTCTCATTTGTATTGAGAAAGGCACTAAGCTACTAGCATTTGCTGCTAGTTGAGGACCAATTACTAGCTTATCTAAAATTGACCGCGCCACTACGTGCAATCTACCATGCAATTGCTTCAATGTGTCCTTCGCCATTGAAAGACCTTCATCAGGAGGAAGCATCATCATTTACGTATTGCCTCTTTAGACTCTCCTTTGCAATAATGAATTAGGTCAGCTAATTTCTGCTTATCGCTGCACAACGTGCACTTAATAGAGGTTTCAAATTCATTCATAAACCTCCAGTAATCCACTGGATTACCGTTAAATTTGCTTACCTCCAATACGAGGAAGGTCTAACTTGTTAACAATAGTCTTAAAGGAACTAATTAACTCATTATTGCTCATTTCTATACCCTGATCACTGTGGCTAATATCTTCAAATTGGTTAGCATTCAACTCCGATCTAACTTCAAGCTTTAATAAGTTTATCTCCCTTTCTAACTTCCTTAACTTCTCAAGCTTGTCACATTCGACATCAATACAATCATCCGTCCCATCAGACAAACGGTCATCAGAAGGGTAACCTACCATTGTCACTGGTTCCCCATTGGTATTCTGAAAACCAACATCCGAAATCGTGTTTACCAATTGTCGTTTATCATCTTCCTTCGAAAATGTACGTCTTGGCATTTTGTTGGTCTTGGACGAATTGATTGATAAAATTTGGCAGAACTGAACACCAATTTACGCCAAACAAATTTGTTCAAACCCCAATGGTTTGATGGTATATTAAACTATGGTTCTTGTAAATATATTGACCGCGCCAATATAACAAGTCAGAGTTTTGAAAAACTCCAATTTTAGTGGTATTTGACTTTAAACTCCAACGATTGGCAAGTTTTGAACTTCAAACCCCAACGGTTGGCAGCGTTGAACTTTTACAATGTCAGTAAGTATTGAACTGTAAGATCTCACTAAGATCTCGGCCCTGATTTCCTTTGATTTAACTTGATACGAATAATTATCAACGCACCCCCAGCTAATTTCAATCAAAAAAGCTCTTGTGTGATCTAAATTATCGTTTTGCAATTTATTATTACAAAATAATTCAAAATTACCATACCAATACTGTTTACCAACAGGAAAAAACAGGACACAATATACTCACAGAACCACAGTCACGTTAACAACAAACGTGATACATTCAAATACAAAAGGGCGCCTCAGAACAAGATTCAAACAAAGTCAAAGTGTTTAAATGTACAATAATATAAAAATAATAATTGAAATAAATATTAATAATAATTTAAATATTTCATTCAACAGTAACACCAAGGTTACGTCGGAAAAATTAGGCTAGCTGATAGCATTTAAGAATAGCCTTATTATAATAACACGAAAAGTTGAGAAAAGGGCTAAAGGTCACACCTAGGTCCTTTACTAAATTAATTGCAGCAATTGGCTGCGAGTTGGGAGCTTTGAAACTATTACCCGAGTGTTTACCTAAAGACATTCAGGGGGAGGGAGTTATCAATGGACCACTTGTAGATGTTATTAATATCTTTCTGTAATTGAACCGGGTTGGTACCCCAGATTTTAACATCATCTGCGTAAAGCAGGATATCAGAGTGAACAATCGAAGGGAGATCATTAATGTAAATAATGAATAGTAAAGGACCTAAAACTAATCCTTGAGGGACGCCTAAAGTAATGGGGGTAGGGAAGAAGGACACGTTGCCTAACCTAACTTTAAAATAACGGTTTGTAAAAAAGTCCCGTATCCACATCAAGAAAGGTGAATTTACACCGAATAATTTTAACTTGCTTAACAACGCGGAATGAGGTACCTTATCAAAGGCTTTACAAAAGTCGAAGTAAATGACATCAACGGAAGGGGAGCGCTCTAGCATACACGTTACGCTTTTTGTAAACAGTAAGAGATTAGAGAGGCATGATCTTATTGGCATAAATCCATGTTGGGCAGAATTTATGGGGTTATTATTTATAATAGAGTTAATAAAATGGGATTTGATCATTTTTTCTAAAATGTTGCTAGGGCCAGATAGAATACTAATAGGCCTGAAGTTATCGGAGATAAACCTGCAAACGGACTTGTAGATCGGACGGATAAAGGCAAGCTTCCAGATCGAAGGTACTTTACCTAGTTGTATGGAGAAATTAAAAAAGTAGGCGAGGGGAGGAGCAAGTGCTAACGCGCACTCTTTAAGAACTCTCGGGTAGAGTTTGTCAGCTCCACTAAAGAGGATTTTACCAGGCTGAGATATTTAGAAACCAAAGTGGGCGTAATGATAGGACACCCGGAGTCAAGAGAGAACATGAGTAATAGATTAATAGAAAAATCTGCATTAAAGACAGATTTAAGGTAAACTCCAAAAGTATCACAAACTTCAGGTAATGAGAGGAAGGAACCATTTTGGTCCTTTAGCCTAGGAAGGGAGAAATTTTGGTCACGCTTATATTTAATATATTTGTAAAGGAGGCTTTTATTGGACTTGGTATTTTCTAAAAATGTACGTAGTTTATAATATTTAAGCCGTCTAAAACCCGGAACTCCCTTATTCCAGAAATCAAGGTATTTGCAGAAAAAGCACGAAAGGCCGGTAGATTTCCAAGTACAAAAAGCAAAATCGCGCGATTTTAGGATACGAGAAAGGTACCGTGGGATTTTCGGTTTAGAACGAGACGGGTTATAAAACGGTTTACTCCTAGTCTTACGGTATTGATGAAAATTTTATATAACCTATAAATATTAGTCGTTTGTTGTTAATTCCAGTTATGGTTACAGAGGAAATTTCTAAGCCCTATAAAATCTGCTTTACAGAAATTAGGGACCGGTGCGGAATGGGACTAAACCCATTTCTACTCATATTCGAGTAGTGCGCTGTACTGCTAGACTGCTCTAGCACCTAAAGCAAATTTACGCTTTGTAAAACTTTATACGTTAATTTATCTACTAATTAAATATTTTACAAAAACATACATTTTTAGAAACTATACATTTAGAAAAGCTACAGTATTTAGTTCCGATATGTTTTATGTATTGTAGTAATAGATGTGTTTAAATGTTTAACTTATAGCTAAAGAAACAAACATTTGAGTTTTACTATTTACCCTTGTTTAACTTTTCTAATGTGTCAAGATATAAAAAATATTTTACATTAGACGCCGAAGATATACACAATAATAACAAGTTGTATATTTTACAAATTGTTAAGTAGAATATATATATATATATATATATATATAGTGAATGCAAATTAAACTAATTAAGTTTGTAAATAAACATCAATGTTTTCAATTGTTGATTTTCTGTTTACATAAACAATTATTTCACTTTGGTTATTTGTGAAATATATTCGTTTGTTGATTTAAAAATTCGAACCTCTATAATTGTGCAAAATTGATTAACTATATCTGATAATGTAGCAAAATAAATAACAGCTTACGTAGTTTGTTTTATCATTATTGTTCAGTATAAATAAAAACGTTTTAAAATAAAATGATAATGTTCATTAAAAATCAATAATTGAAATGTATTAAATTCGATTATTAACAATATTCGCGTACTTGTTAAAACGAAACACGTATTATTGTGTTTGTCACATACAACTGAGTATTGCATAATTAATGTAATCAATATAAACTGATTGTAATTTAGTATTCATATTTGACTTGTAACATGTTTGTTTATTAAATAAACTGTAAAAAATGAACAATGTTTAATTTAAAAAGTGTTGCAAATACTTGAAAACTACTAACATCAATTTCTTAAAGCAAAATATTGTTTGACGTTGTTAACATTATGTTACAAAACCCATTCGTTTCAAAGCACGGGCTTTAAAATCCAAATCCGTTTTTACAATAAACGTAAAACTTGGTCAAGTAATTTGTTTAGCTATAGTAGTAAAAAAATAAGTTTTTCTTATAATTTTACAGTTTGAAATGTAATCAAATTAAGTAATTTTTGGAAGATTAAAAACATTCACTTCTTATATATTCGCTTTTACGACTATTGGTTTGTTTTGAGGCGAATAACAAAACATGATCGTGGTGGTTTTAGTCTATATAAGACTTTTATTGCATTCACAAATGTGGCTTTAACATTAATTCTGCTTTTCTCCGTCTTTACTAATGACGCTTTTAAATCATGAAAAATTAACAACATTCATTTTACAGTTACTGCTTAGTGTTAACAGCGTATTGACAGTTTTATTTGTAGAGTCAAAACAGCCATGTGGTCCAGCATTTAATAAATACCTAGTTTTTTATCTGTAACATCAAAATGACATTTCACTTCACTGCAGTTTACTGACATGGCGTACTCGTTGTGTTTAGCTATAATTATGTTTTAGAAGTCAGGCTGTTGACGAACGCCCTTACTCCTTCCCAAACAAAGTTGGGATAGGCTAAGGTATAACTGTTTAACTACGAGGAGAGACCAACCCTTAATTAGCGCGTTCACAGGTGGAAGATAGTGGGTTAGCTATGAATAAGGTTGTGTCGAATAAACAGTTACCGACCGTACGGATACTCAGGCATTAACAAGAAGGTAACAACGGCGATCGGTGTCACTCTGACTCTTATCGTCAGGCAGCCCTACTTGTTCCAGCCGGGCCTAAAAAAGGTGATTTAAAAATTGTTCGTCTTCTTACCTCGATGGCTGGCAGCGGTTAACTGGTCTATATACTCGAGGTCGAAACTCTCACAAAAATCAATTAAATGCCGTGGTCAAATACAAACAACACCATTTTCAGAGCTCATACAAGGCGGAAGGCGACTTGTGATGCTATTGCCTGCTTTGTAAATATTACTGGCAATAATCTAGGATTTACCCGAAAATGCACTTAATATTGTCGTTATAAATAATTATAATACCAGTTACTAGAGCTCTAAACTGGACGAGAATTAGTTTGAGTGCTACCATTGGTACTGCAGACTTCGCCAAATATACACTTGGTGAAAAATGTGTGTTTTTTTTAAATGAAACAATGAAAGCCAAAGCAAATATGAATATTATTATATTTCATTATAATCCTTGTCTAATGCGCTTTGTTTACGCGCGCGCGCGCGCACATACACATACAAAGCAATATTCATCTAATTTCCTTATAAATCATTACATCACTAATTGAGAGAGAAAAAAAATCGAATTCATATCAGACAATTCTTCAACAACAATAAATAATATTTCTCGTTGATTTAACACACACACACACACAAAATAGACACATGCGAAATGCAATTTTCCGAAAAAAAAAGAAAAAACATTACGTGATTTGTGTATAACCTTTGGATAATAGTAGTAGTAGTAGTAGTAGTAGTAAGGTAGTAAAAGCAATAACAACAACAGCGAACAAGAAAGAACCATGGGCAAAAAAGCATTATCGTCAAGGTCATCATCATCTAACTCAATCCACCAATCGTTGTCAACTCGCGATATTCACGAGCAAGTACTCGAATAATGTCCGTTTTGAACAAGCGACGCTCGAGACCCGACACGTATTTGAATCGTATGCCGTAGGTAGAAGGATGTGCCAGCTGGAATACTTCCATGTCCCACGTAAACTTGTGTCCATCAGTCTTGGTGCTGCTGGCCGTTTGGATACAGTGCAGACAGTATGGATGGACGAATTGGTAGGTAATTTGGTGCTTGTCTAGCAAACCAATGGACGATTGCAACAGTATTTGGGGATTTGGACCGGTAATGGGTAGCGTCAGAGCGAAATGCAAACGTCGCGGTTTCCATTTGACTTGTTGGGCGGGACGAAGTTGGTGATTCGATTTGGACTCGGGAATGGCCATGGTACATGTCTTTGACTTCCACGATCGATAATCTGTGTGAGAAATAAATTGTTTCAATTGAAACTAATCAGGATGTAGATATAGATGTATTTCGGGGTTTTCCTCCTTACAGTTGTCGTACTGTATTGTGAGGATGCCAATAATTCTGAGGATTTGATTTGTCGGGGGAGGGGGGGGGAGCGCTACAGCGCTCGAATTCGAACCCATGTTTGAATCCCGTCACCAGCCCACTAAAATGCGGGCCCACGTTATTAGTCTAAATGCCTATGGGCACCTAGTCTAGGATGCACCGCATGGAGGAGGAACAGTCAGGAATATCATCATCATTGGAGATTAAAACTTAATTAAAAAATGACTCATTAGCATCCTATTAATCACATCAGCATCATCAATATAAAATATTGCAGTGTTGCAACATTATTTTTGGTCTAGCGGTACAGCACTCGAATTTGGACCTCGGTGGGTTCGAATCCCATCACCGGCACTAAAATGTGGGTCCACGTTTGGCTTCGCTAAAATGTCCACTGCTGAAAGATGTTTCTCGTAAAAAATTCAAAGTAATAAACATTAAAAAAATGTTTATTTGCAATAATGGTGATATCCCTAACTGTTTCTCCACACACCCCAGCACTCAGAATAACACAGACGAGACCGAGTGTACAGCTTCCGCTTCGATGGATGGATGCAAGTATACACCGAGGATACTTAAAAAGTATCTTAAATTATACCTATACCATATGTGACCTCATATTGGGATAAATAACCTACAAATAATCAGGCGACTTCGTCAATCCTTGCAAACAGTAGCCCCAATTTTCAATGATGGTGATATTGCTGACTATTCGTCCTCCACGTGGTGCGTCCTGAACTAGGTGCCAATAGACATCTAGGCTAATAACAGAAGAGACTGAGTGTACAGCGGTATAACTGGGCTTTCACTGAATTCCCCCGTTCAGTGAATGGATGCTAACATACACCCTAGATGCTTAAAAGGTATCTCAAAGTAACTATTTACTCTATGTAACAGGCATCAACCCCGAAAAGAAATCGCCTCTTCAACTTCTGTAAACATCGTCACAAGAAAGCGATCTTGTAGCTAGAAACTTAATTTACCCTTCCAAGTTCCATTTGCATTCGACAACCTTGGGAATTCGAGAAGCTATTGAAACTTGGAATTAATGAAGAGGTGGCTTTGCTACCAACTTATATTATGTCCTTTACATGATGCTTCCTGGATTAGGTACCCCATAGGTATCTGGAGTAATAACAGCGGTATAACTGGACTTTCACCAGATTCCTGCTCAGTGAATGGATGCTAACATGCACCCAAACTGCTTAAAAAATAGCTCAAGGCTTGTGAATCAGTCAACTGGCATCAAACTCTCAATTCCTGTGAACTCTTGTATCGTCGGAAGGAAGCGGTCATCTAGTCAAAATCCCTCATTTATCCCGCCCACAAATTCAATTTGCATCCGACAACCTCTTCGTATAGGAATTTGAAATGCTGCGCCAACTTGGAGCTGCCACCAACTCGTGTTTAAAGAAATATTTTTGCAATCATCCCACTAACTCTTTTCAACCAAATCGCATTTTGAACTCACATTCATGTTCCTCGTTGTCATTGTTGGTGCCCTCACCATCGCTGTTAGCACGACTTTCCACGTTGGACGACGTTTTGCGCGGACCCAACGTGTCGGTATGGAAGTATTCAGTCATGGGCTTCATCGAATTCAAATCTTTGACACCCGAGAACATCGATTTTGACTTGGCGGCTGTTGTGATGGGCGTGGTCACAGTCGACAAATTCGGTGCACCCGTACTCAAGCCCATAATCCACGGATCAGGATTGGCGCCTTCAATTTCAATTGACGATTCTGTAATAGTCGGTTCGGCATCTTCGGGTTTGGGACTTGGCTCTTGGCTAGTGGCTTTGGCATCGGTACCGCTGTGAACATGATAAAAGCAAAGCACAGTTTGATAAACCGAATAAACTGGATTTTGGACAATTAAGCTTGGACGTCATTGGTTGGTTAAAACCGGCACTTGCGGATAGTGGCCAATCAAAAAGCGATAAAAATAGATTCTTAAGCACACGCGCGCGCAATTTAGTTAGATTAGAAAAAGACGGGTAAATTTAGTTGCAAAGCAAAAAACTACATCAAACCACACAAAGACATTTAAAAAATCAATGCATCAATTTGGTGAATTATATATACATTTATTTTTGAACAAAAATACTCAAATTATTATTTTATTGGTTACTTAGAATGGACCAATCAAATAGCTTGTTAACCATATTTGTTTAGTATGACGTGCTGTGACCATATTTTGTTTTGAGAATCCAGTTGCATACAAAATTATCTACTTCTATTATTAATTAATTTTTACTAATAGCAAAAACATCCCTTTTCCTTATTTCTACTTCCATTTTTTTTGGAAAAATACAGTCCTCCCATTTCACTATCTTAACATTTTTATTATTAAAATCACACACTACTTAAAAATAACATTAGTAGTAAGTGCTTTCTTATTAAACAAAGTGTAACATTAAACTACGTGATATTTACAAAAGCGCGCATTTCAATTGGTCCTTGCAACCCCACCCCCACACACACAGGGAAATAAGGAACACAATTTTTGTCATCAACATCATCATTATATATTCGAAATGTTTATTTGAAGAAAACAAAAACAAAAGGAAACGCCTATTTAATACAAAAAACTGACAAATCAAATCACAATAAACCGACCATTATTTAATAAATTATATTATATATATATATATATATATATATATATATATATTACGGAAGTGATTTACATTTAGAATTTGTAACAAAAATTTTTAAACATAAAATGCCCCATATAGGCGCGCGCATTGATCGTTATTTAGAATACAACGTTAAAAGTTTGTATATTTGTGTGTATTGTTAAAAAATCATGCTTGTTGTACTCCACGTAACGATAGATGTCGGCGATTGGCAGTGGCGGAAATCAAGCACTCTACGATAACAGGGTACGAATCTATTGCATGTATTCATTTCAATTGGACGTTTTTTGTCAAAATTAAAGCGGGGGGGATGTTAATGAATCAAACATAGTTACAAAGATGCGAATTATTCTGGCGGTTGATTTGGTAAATTAGCACAAAACACAAACGCCAATATTGGATTAGCTTTAGTGGGCAAACAGATACAATAAGCGAGTGCCAACCCAAAAAGGTAACAGCACAATAGACAAACCCGTTTGGAGAAAAATAGAAAAATACATACATATGGATTAGTATCAAGTTAAAAGTTGCATATATATATATATATATATATATATATATATATATATATATATATATATATATATATATATAGCATAATAAAGCATATTATTAATCTCAATGCGGTCAAACCGCTTGTGACTATAAACACTAAAAAACACCGATAGATACACGAGTATGGTTAATGTGCACATAGCAAAAATATAAAATAAGCCAAATGTGACAAACAAAAACACACACACACCCACACAATAATATTTAACATAACGAAGCACTCAAAAAAAGTAACGTTGATTGGTTGACTGACTTGCAACGTGGAATCACCTTTTACCACGTGGATATTGAGTGAAATTCAAAAGTGTATCCACTGCAATCCAACACTCTAGTTAACCTTGGCCGGGAGTCGTGTCTGTAAAGTCTCCATTTCCAATGATGATCATATTCCTGACTGTTCGTCCTCCACGTGGTGCATCCTGGACTAGGTTCCCAAAGGCATGTAGACTAATAACATCAGGAACTGAAAGCATTGGAATAACTGGATTTCCGCTTGAGTGGATGGGTGCACGCATACACCCAGGATGCTTAAAAATGTCTTAAAGTATATGTATACAACTCGTAAGCCTGGATAAAGGAGGAGGGTTTGAGCGCACAAGGTTAGCAACCTGGCCTCTGTAAAAAATTTATACTACTACGGAATCAATACAAGAGGACGCCATTCCAGCAGCCAACGGCAAAAAAGTGATCGCACGTATCTAGATGACAAACTTACACAGATAACAGGGTTGAGTAAAAGCCGAAAAGAAGCTCAATCTTCGAATTGCAAAATTTTCAATGCAAAAAAAGACCTATAATGGTCAGAGTTCTAACACGAGTCAGTTGGCACCCCAACCTCAGATGGAATGTGGCTTGTATGACGAAACACCGCGACGCAAGTATTACAGAGTCACGGCTAGTATACTTCCATCTTGTCGAGATCGTACAATGTGCAGTCAAAATAAATGGAACTCTATCAAAAAGAAGTCGGCCAAACCTTGGTGAGTTGAACACAGTCTCAAGCGGGTTCAAACTAGAACTCGACTTGTGAATACTGCTCATCATTCATTCATTTTGGTTGGTGACGTGGTCACCTCTTCATTATTTCCCATCTTTATACGGCATGCAGAAGGGGATTGATTTCGATGGCCTGACAAGCGATAAACGTGGAAAAATAACAAAGTTTCTTGGCTGGTAGACGGCATCCTTGTGACGTCGCCACTGTTTACAAAAGATTGACGAGGCCGCCTGATTTTTTGTCAGGGTTATCTCCTTAGCCCAAAAGGCTACATATGATATACAAGCATTTAGATACCTTTTAAGTATCCTGTGTATGTTCTGCACCCACCTGCCGTAGCGGAAGCCCAGTTATACCGCTGTGCACTCGACCCTGCTGTTATTAAATCGATGCCTAGGGCACCTAGTCCAGGATGCACCACGTGGAGGACGAACAGTCAGGAATATCACCATCATTGGAAATTGAGACTTTATAAGCATTACCCAAATCCTCAGGATCATTAGCATCGGGTTGGGTATGTCGAATCAATGATCTATCAAAATGTTGTACAATCGTAACAAGGTAAAATTGTTGATTGAGACAAATAAGAGAGTTGTAGACACGTACACGGACACATACATATAGCGACACAAATTGTGCATATTATTAAAGTGATTGATTATGCAAATGACTTCAAATTAATCTCTGAACGCACATGTTCGAGTGCGTGTGCACACACAAAAAAAACAAAAACTAATTCAAACACCCACACACACAAAGACACAGCACAAGACTCACCCTGACTTAAAATGGCCACAACGAAAACTTGAATATTGTTGTTGGTAAAAAAAAGAGATGAATAGACGATATTATACACACACATATATAGTCAACGATATACATGTATATATATATATATAATGGATATCATTTAATACTCTCCCATATCATTATCTTGAGTGAGGTTAAATTGGTAGATGATAAAACCAACCACGGAAAAAAACAATTAAAAAAACCTATTGGTTAACCTTCGTAAGTTGGTAAATTTTTCCATCAAAAGGGGATTGTCTAACCTTGAAAATGTATATAAGGTGGAAAAATCAATATTTAGTTGGAACTATACGATTTGTATTGCGTCATCGTGCAATTTCGGTCGAACATTGAGAAACTTTTCTATTGCCAACTTGCGATTAAAGAATGGTGATCGCACAATCAGACACTGTAACGCCCATCGGATACCCTTTTTTCGCCTATATAACACGGATCGGTTATCTTTTATTATGGGGGACAGGGGTGGAATATTATAATTGTCCGATTCACTTGACTAATGAATCGCGTTGGTTTGAGTCAACCAACCAAAAACAGCTGTTCCACATCTTTGTTTGCAATCATCAGTAGGACATACTTTTCAAGTGAACTTTAAGGTCAAACCGTAGATATAGAATTTTTATTGTCAAACATGTTCATTTGAGAGTGGAAACGTTTTAAAGTGATAATAATACTATAGAAAACAAAATCTCAAAAAGTTACTTTACTAGTACAAACAGAACGACATTCAGATAATTTATTTTGGTTGGTGATCACGTAGTCACTTCTTCATTATTTTCCATATTTATACGACATAGCAAACGATCGATTTCGATAACCTGATAAGCGTAACACAAACGTGGAAGAATAACAAAGTAGACAGCATCCTTGTGACGTCGCCACTGTTCGCAAAGATTGACGAGACCGCCTGATTTTTTGTCAGGGTTATCTCCCAGCCCGGTGGCTACATATGATATACATTTAGATACCTTTAAGTATCCTGGGTGTATGTTCGCACCCACCGCCGTAGCGGAAGCCCAGTTATACCGCTGTGCACTCGGACCCTACTGTTATTAGTTTAGATGCCTATAGGCACCTAGTCCAGGATGCACGGAAGAGGAACAGTCAAGAATATCACCATCATTGGAAATCGAGACTTTATAAGCATTGCTCCAATCCTCAGGATCATTAGCATGGAAATGATTTAAGCAATGTTTATACAATGGATTAATTGCTTCCCCCCACAGTTCATTTTGAATAAATCGAGTGAATAGCTTGACCAATGGATGCAAAGATAGACCGGATGATATTTAAATAAAAATCAAACAACCTTGTCAAAGACACACACACACACAATAAACATACCTTCGGGCTAATCGGGAAATAACACGTCGTATAATTCGCCCCGGTGTATTATTAATTCTCGTCGACTTGGTCGCAATTACCGACGATTTGGGTGCACAATATTCGCCACTGATGAGCGATTCGGCTGAGGGTTTGGACTTGTGTGTCAACGTCGAACCGTCAGAATGAACAACTTGCTGCTGCTGCTGCTGTTGCTGATAATGATCGGGCGACGAAGGTGAGGGTCGGTGTCGTACACTCCACATTTTGGAATCGTCTAAATTGATGAGCTGTTTGAACGATTCGGACATTCCATCATTGGACGACCGACGGACATTGTGGGTTTGGGTTTCGATGTTGGAATACTTTTTGTTAATTGTTGAAGGCGTTTCTTGGAGTGGCAGTGTTATTTTCTGTTGCGTTGTGGGTATGGAGGCTTTGTGCTTATGTTTGGAGGGCAGAGATCTGTCAAACAACAGAATATACATATATATATATCCAAAATTGCAACACAAGACAAAAATGTGTTAGCTCAGCAAAGACACACACACACACACACACAAAGGGCATTAGCTATGCAAACTGTCATTCAATTTAGAATTTTCACGAGGATTTCTCCAAGCATCGATTGCCCAATTTTGCGGTTGTCACTTTAGACTCAGACTAGCGTCTTACATAATTGAAAAGATAAACGCACACTATATGTGGCTACGTTTGTTTCGCTAATCAGACCCTATCGGAATCGATCGTACAAGTGACACAAATGAATATTTTCTATTCATCTCACTTTCGAATCCAAGTGACACTAGTCAATGCATTTTTTGTTACAAGTTAATTATTCTACCTTGTGCCAAAATTGAAAAATGTACATTTTCTTCACACACACACACACACGCTACGCTCCAATAGTACGTTCATCAAGGACAGTAACGTAAGAAACATACACACACACACAAATAAACCAAATGTTAGTGTAAATCCCGAATATATAATTAATTAAATTCAACACTAACGTATTTCATTATTATCGTATTAACCGAACAATGTTTTAATTTTAGTAAGTTGTAAACACATAGACACACACACACACAAAGGTATGTTTATTATTTTAAAAAAAGCAGCAAACAATTACCCACAACACGGGCTATAAACCAAAACAAAGATAACATAGCGATAATAATTAGAGAAGAGCATTGCAATCATATATATATATATATATATATATATATATATATATATATATATATATATATATATATATATATATATATATATATATATATATATATATATATATATATATATATATATATTAAAATGATTCAATCTAACCAGTCCCAAGCCTAGATAAAGGAGGAGGGTTTGAGCGCAAGGTTAGCAACCTGGCCTCTGCAAAAAATTTATACTTCTACGGAAACAATACAAGAAGATGCCATTCCGGCAAACAATGGCAAAGAAGTGATTGCACGTATTTGGATGACAGGATTGAGTGAAAGCCGAAAGGAAGGTCAATCTTTAATGCCAACGAGACTTTGTTGTTGTTTTACTGTAATTGTTGCCTTATTGTCCCATGCTTATTCTTAAAGCAAAAGGGTTTTGTATAATATATATATATATATATATATAGGCACACTGAGAACAATCGTAAATGTTGGACGTCATATAATTGGTCGAAATTCGAGTAAATTTTATTGGATGTGGGTTTTGTTCTCTGATTGGTTCATTTTAACTTATTCTTTTTTACTACTTTAAATGTTTTACGGTCAATATCTTTTAAGCAGTGTACAATTTGGCGAAGCCACCATATTTAGTGGCAACCGAACATGTCCCCATCGAAATTCGACGATAAGCGCCTATTCCATAGTCGACCCCAAACTTACTAACATCCTCTAGTCAATAAAGTTTCTTGGTCTGGGGTTAAATTGTGTACAATTCAACTCGACTAGTATTCGAAGTCCTATCATCCGCTAACAAATAAAAGTGTTTTTCCTACGATTTCTTTAGTTAACACGACACTTCAATCGAACATCTTATCTTCTTCCCACTAGGGAAACATTCATATAACTTCAAAATAATCGTAGGGATGTTAATAATACTGATAAGGATTTGGGGGTGATGATGATGATGATGATGAAGTCCTACCATTGTTCCGTCTAGCCTAGACTTAGAATAACACGGAACCAAATGCACAGTGCTATAACTTGATTTCTGCCTTGACAGATAAAATGCAAGCATACATCTATGATGCTTACACTGCATGGGCGGTGGGCTAACTTTGCCGCAAGGTGGAATACTGACAAAACCAATGATCTTGAGGATTTGAGTCAATGCTTATAAAGTCTCAACTTACCATGATGGTAATATTCCTGACTGTTCTACCTCCACGTGATGCAGTCTGGACTAGGTATTCACAAACTTCTACACTAATAACAGTAGGAACCGAGTGTACAGCGGCATAACTTCCGCTCAGTGAATGGGGTCTAGCAAAAAACTCCCAGGATGCCTAAATAACATTTCAAGCTATTCATTTACCAGATGTAGCCGGTTAGGCTTGTGGATCAATCAACCGGCGTCAACGCCGAAAAAAGATCGCCTCGTCAATCCCTGTAAACACTGGTGTCGTCGCAAGGAGGCGGTCTATTATACAAGAAATTTCATTTACCCCCACCCAGGTTAAATTTGCATAGAAAGTTCAGATGCTATGCGAACTTGCGACTAATGAAGAAGTGGGGCTCTGCTACCAAACTTTGTTGTTGGGCTAAAGAAAGCAATCTTGACAAAATACTTCAGTTAGACTCCCTTTTTCCTTGGCACAGTATTTATTTGGAAATACTTTGCAAAATACTATCATTCATTTGATCAATATTTAAGACATAAAAGCAGTTATGTAACACACTCACGCTTATAACAAAGGGTGTCAATAAGTTAGTTGTCATAATTTTCTAGGATAACGTCATCAATCGATATATATATATATATATATATCATTAACAATGTGTGTTTAAACGTGCACAAAAACAGATACAAACACAAAAGCAGTTTAGTGACACTGCTCACAAACAATTTGTTGAAAAAACCTCGTATATAACATGTGACCATTAAAATACTTGATAAAAATTATGATTATGTATATATCTGTACTTAAATTTATATTCTTTAACATATAATGATAATAATAATAATAGTAATACTACTACTACTACTACTACTATAATAATAATAATAATACTAGGATGCTAATGATCCTGAGGATTTGGAGTAATGCTTATAAAGTCTCAATTTCCAATGATGGTGATATCTGACTGTTAGTCCTCCACGTAGTGCATCCTATATGCATCTAGACTAATAACAGCAGGGAACTGAGTGCACAGCGGTATGCCTCCGGGCTTCCGCTACGGCGGGTGGGTGCGAACATACACCCAGGATACTTAAAAACGTATCTAAAGGCATACGTATACCATATGTAGCCCTTGGGCTAAGGGAGATAACCCTGACAAAAAATCAGGCGGTCTCGTCAATCTTTACGGTGTATTATGGCGACGTCACAAGGATGCCGTCTACCAGCTAAGAAAACTTTGTTATTCTTCCACGTTTGTCTATGCTTGTCAAGCCATCGAAATCGATCGTCTTGCCATGTCGGGATAAATAGCGGGGAAATAATGAAAAAGGTGACCACGTCAACAATCAAAATGAATGAATACTACTACACACATAATAATAACAATAATAATAATAATGAATAATAGTAATAAAATAAATAAATAATAGTAATAATAATACTACTAATAATAATAATGTAATAATAATAATAACAATACTACTACTATTACTACTAATAAGTTATAACTGAAGCGCGTGTTGAAAAATCGTCAAAGCAGAATCGAACTAGTAATTGTTAAAATTTTCCTTCTTCTATGTAATTGTCAACCACCACAACGCCATGCTCTAGAGCATTTGGCTGTTAAAAGGACAACGTAATTTTTTCATTATGTCATATGCAGAGCGAAATCTCTAACAAACAACATGACTATTTTTTTTATTTGAGGAAGGACCGCCAAACTAAAACGTTTGCAAGAAATTGTGGCAATTTTTCGTTATTCGAAATATGAAAAAAAGTGTATAGTATTAGACAAACGCTCAAACTTTTGGGATGTTAGTGATTGACGAGGATTTCCAATGATGGCGATACTTCTGACTGTTCCTCCCCCAAGTGGTACATCTTGGACTAGACTGACAACAGCAGGAGCCGACTACACAGCGGTATAACTTTGTTCCCGCTTTAGCGGGTAGGTACAATTATACTCCAAGGATACTTAAAAGGTATCTTAAAGCATACGTGCATACCATGTAGCATATAGACTAATAACAGCAGGGTCCGAGTGCACAGTGGTATAACTAAGCCTACGGCGGGTGGGTGCGAACATACACCCAGGATACCTAAAAGGCATCTAAGGCATACGTATACCATATGTAGCCCTTGGGCTAAAAGAGATAACTCTAACAAAAAATCAGCCAACCTCGTCAATCTTTGCGAACAATGGTGACGTCACAAGGATGCCGTCTACCAGTCAAAAAACGCTTATCAAGCCATTGAAGTCGATTGTTTTATATGCCATATAAATATTTTTTTATTTTATGTTTGCTACTTTGAATGTTTTACAAGAAACATCTTTCAGCAGTGGACATTTTTAGCGAAGCCGAACGTGGGCCCGCACTTTAGTGCCGGCGGTGGGATTCGAACCCATGTCCACCGAGGTCCAAATTTGAGCGCTGTACCGCTAGACCACCCCGGCACAAATATGGAAAATAATGATTGAGGTGATTACGTAATCACCAACTAAAATGAAATGATGAATGATATGGTCTTAGCATCCACAAACACCTGTCAAAAATCAATTTCTTATTCTTTTTTACCCCCAAAAACACTTCAATGTACAATTATCAATTAAATATAGCAGTCAATGTAACCTGATAATCTGACATTAAAAAAATCAACAGACACACAAATGTGAATCACCCAACCAAACCACACAAAAGAAAAGCTTCTGTTACATTGAAAAAATCATGGTTGGCTCGGGATGGTGGGGGTTAGCAAATTCACACAAAATAACAACATTTGGTGCGCAACAAGAACAGCTGAAGTGCAATTTTAATAGTAGTGCTGAAATTTCCTATTCAAAATTATCGCTCTAATATGGAATGTGTACTTTTTTGCGCAGTTGTAAAGCAACATGAAATGGCAAAATGGAAAAAAAACACAACACACTACCTTCGCAACCATCCTAAAAAGCTAGAAAAAAATGGATAAAATGTACATGATGAAATGCAATTATGATGAGTGTATTTTAAAATATTGAATATGAATAACGATCATTGTCAATGGGTAAAAGCTCCCGCGATGATCTCGAAAATTGTTCCCAACTGTGGCCTGCTCTATGAGGTGCCCATAGGCATAACAGCAAGGACCAAGTGTCTAGCGGTATAACTGCGTTTCCTGTTCGCCGAGTGGGTGCAATAATGGTAATATTCCCAACTGTTTCTCCTCCATGCGGTGCATCCTAGACTAGGTGCCCCTAGGCATCTAGACTAGTAACAGTGGAGACTGAGTGCACAGCGGTATAACTGAGCTACCGCTTTAGCGGGTGGGTGCAAGCATACATCTATAATACTTAAGAGGTATCTTAAAGCATACATATACCATATGTAGCCCTTCATCATCATCAACGGGGATAAACATCCCCCACCGGTTATTATCACTCAGATTATCCAAAAAAACCAAAACGTCAACTTTGTAGTGTGTACTCGTAAAGAACGACACTTGCGAGGTGTGCTGACATTAAATGTTAATTACATCCGCCGAGTTAAAACCCCTCCAATGATCTCTGTTGGCTGCATAGGGGGTAAGCAAACGGACGTCCATTTAAATAATTCATTTGGGATGGTAGGGGGTTTGGCATACATAAAAGGACTGAGTTCGCATGCTACAATGTCTGTCCAAATTTTCCGTTGGCCGCCTGACCTTCTTTTATGTAGTCCTTTTGGACTAAGGGAGATGACCTGTCGACAAGAATGCCATCTACCAACCAACATCACTTCTTGATGACTGTCAGTCACCAACCACAATGGATGAAATGAAAATGTAAAAGGCTGTATTGAATAGAACAGCAGTTCGATTTGATTCCTAGTACTTCGATCAGCAAAAACCAACCAACACAAAAATCAATTACAAACAGGAAAGTCTACTAGACCAACTTCTAGTCAGTTCATTCTCCTGGAGAATCTCGACATGCAGTCTCTAGTGTTGACAGCTCTAAGAACTCTTCTGTTCCCACTCAAGACGTCAACTGTGAGATGAATTCATTTTGATATATTCGTGTCAGTTACAAATATAAAATATTTGTGTGTGTGTGTGTGTGTGTGTAATGCAATTGGAATTTTTATCTTAGCGTTAATAATTATATACAGCACAGCACAAGCAATTAATAATAAAACTTAATCCAAGCTTATAAATTATTTTGTGTGCACACACACATAATATATAGATAAGGCTTATGCGGTCAATTACATCTTGAAAGAATGATTAAAATGAATGATCTTTTGTTTGCAATGAATGATGTAATATAGACGAGGAAGATACGTCAATGTTCACTTGTATTAGAATCTTTATTGACCCGAACCCAATCAGGAATGCATTTTTCTGGTAGTCAAATTTGGCCTACATGCTGTGTGTATTTGTGTTTGTGTAGTAATCAATATTAAGATCAAAGTTTATATATGTATACTAATACTTTATACGTTTGTAACTGACAAAAATATACCAAAATGAATTCATACAACACTTGACGCTTCCTAATATTTTTTAATAGTTCGAATGTGCTTTAAATAATAGTAATTTACACACGAAGCCATCAGTTCAATGTCTCAACTTACGGATTGCCAGT
This sequence comes from Cardicola forsteri, assembly GCA_025895645.1. NCBI lineage: Eukaryota > Metazoa > Platyhelminthes > Trematoda > Strigeidida > Aporocotylidae > Cardicola > Cardicola forsteri. The sequence goes on along the minus strand of JAKXYG010001297.1, from coordinate 119,808 downwards.
CAAGCGCTCGGCTCGCTTGAATTCAGATCCTCCGTTAGACGTCAGACCGGAGTTCTTGTCACTGCCGCGATTGACAAGGGTATCGTCATTTCCCAAGAGATTGCTGTTTAGACAAAAGACAAATCGATATGTTAATTATTTGGATTATTAATGATTAAAATATGAGTCCAGCATTTGGGATGCTAAAAATCTGACAAATGTGCCGGGGTGGTCTGGCGGTCAAAGCGCTCGATTTGGACCCCAATGGGCATGGGTTCGAATCCCACCATCGGCACTAAAATGCGCTAAAATGTCCACTGTTAAAAGATGCGTTTCTCGTAAAACATTCAAACGTAGACTAACCCAACAGGGATTCCGCTTCGGCAAATAGATGCAAGTATACACCCAGGGTACTTAAAAAAGTATGTATGCCATATGCAACCCTTGCGTTAAAGAAGAGAACCCTGACAAAAATTAGGCGGCCTCATCAATTTATATGTCTGGGTTCGAATCCCACCACCGGCCCACTAAAATGCGGGCCCACGTTCGGCTTCGTTAAAATGTCCACTGCTGAAAGATGTTTCTTGCAAAACATTCAAAGTAACAAACATAAAATTAAAATAAATAAATGTGAACAGTTGCGCCGTCACAAAGATACCGTCTATCAACCTAGAAACTTCGTCATATTTCTATATTTATTATGCTTATCAAACCGTCAAAGTTGATTATTTAATATACCGTACAAAAATAGAAATAATGAATTCCATCGAGTTACGATCTGAGCACTTCAGCCAAGTCGGCAACTCCGCTCCTTCACAATTGCTCAATTGCCTAAGGATGGAAAGTCGGCGACAAGCGACGATTCAACCAGCATCTCCAGTCAAAAGCCTTCAATAAAGTTTCTTAGTTTGGAGTTGACTTGTGTACAACTGAACTCTGCTAGCCCTTACATCCGCTGAATTTGGTCATCAGTATCAGCCCTGTTGACCACGGCCTTTAATTGATTGTTGTGAGAGTTTCGACCGCGAGTATATAGACCAGTTAGCCGCGGCCAGCCATCCTGGTGAGAAGACGAGCAATTTTGTTTACCCTATGCAGCCAACAGAGATCATTGGAGGGGTTTAACTCGGGATGTAATTAACATTTAATGTCAGCACACCTCAAGTGTCGTTCTTTGAGTACACACTACAAAAGATGACGTTTTTGCAGACGTTTTGGTTTTTTGGACTACCCTGAGTGATAATAACTGATGGGGGATGTTTATCCCCGATGATGATGATGATGATTTCATCCGCTGACAAATAAGCGTGTTTTTCCTATGACTTCTTTAGTTAGTACTGTACTTCAACCGAACCCCTTATATATCGACTAACAAAGAAGATATAGCACACAATTATAGAAATAGCGAAGAGGTGATTATGTCAAGTTATATTTATTATTACTACTTTAAATGTTGTACGAGAAAGGCGCATACCTTCCAGCAGTGGTCATCTGCGCCAACCCGAACGTGGGCCCGCATTCAGTGGGTCGGTGGTGGGATTCAAACCCCGATGCCCACTCAGGTCCAAGTCGAGCGCTAGATCGCTAAAGTGGATAATTCTATCCAATCATCGTCAACAAATGACCTACTGGGGAATATCGGTAAGAGGCGGCGCGCGAGACAAGTGTCCATTGCCACCCGTCGTCGAGTCACTTGGTCCTAGCGGCGCATTTACCAGCGAAGCGCAATCGATACTTGGCCGCGTGCTAAACGTATTCATACGATGCAAGTTGGAAGCGGTCGTGACGGTGGTGGCGGCATTGAGACTCGAATTGTCGTCGTGAAGAACTTCGTCATCGACGGCAGGAGTAGTGGCAGCATCAGTAGCAGAAGCAGTGTCCGATGTCGTATTGTCGACGGATTTGCGTATGGCCGACGAACTGCTTGTGCAAATAAATATATAGACACACTACAATAAATCCAATCAATACTTTTATAGTTTATTATTATTAATTATTGATTTCTGTTAACCAGGAGCACCGCACAGCTGTTTCATCCTTATTTGGAATCATCAATAATGCACACACACACACACATAAACTTGAACCCACGCCCTATTTGGTGTCAGGCCAGCGCCTTAACCACTGAGCTACGGGTGGATGACCTTCAACCTGTAAATTTATTATTTATAATGTATCTGACCAATTCTAATTGTCCAGTGTCCTCAAATGCTTCTACGTTACTACCAGTTTAGCAAGTGAGAGAACCCTTTCACTAGGACTTTGCCATATAGGTCCTTGCATACTGCCAGGTTTAATAGCTTTATATGGCACGGTTCGGTTATATTTATTGATGAGTTTTTATTAGATTTGCGGGATTTACTCGAATAATAAATCCATTTGGTTTCAGTTGAACAGGAGCACGGTACTTTTATCATTATTCAAGTTCAAAAATATCGGAATAAGCTACAAATATGCGATATTTACTGACACACGCATATAGGGTTCATATCCATTTCCAATAATGGTGATATTCTTGACTGTAACCTACACGTGACATCCTCGACCAGACACATCAAGGAATCTAGACTAACATAACAGGGATCGAGTGCACAGCGCTATAAGTGGACTTCCGCTTTGGCGGATGAATGCAAACATTCACCCACGGTACTTGCCGTTGAGGTAAGGGGAAGTAATCCTGACAAAAAAAAATAAGATGGTATTGCCAATTTTCTACAAACCGTGCTTACATTAGTATCTTAAACGCTTCAAAACACCAACATTGAATACTTTCAATACCCTACTAACAAAAATGAATTCAAAATCAATACGAGTCAAATGGATTGGAAATACATACTTTGGTTCAGCGGCTGTAACGAACGAAGAAGAAGGTCCAGTGCTGGAACTGCATTTTGGAAAGAAATAAACACAATGATAGGTTGTTATGCAACAATAAAAAACAAACACAAACACACGCCACACTGTTATTATTATTATTATCATTATTATTGTTAATATTATTATTATTATTATTATTAAGATTATTATTATAAAGAATATTATTCTTATTATTCTTATTATCATCATCATCATCAATATTATTAACTCTGCTAGAGAAGATCAAAAATAAACCAATCCAATCAGTCTCATGTCTGGATAAAGGAGAAGATTTTAAGCGCGCAAGGTTAATATCCTGACCTCTGCATAAAAATCTATAATGCTACAGAAACAACATACAATTTCGATGGATAACAGCAAAGAAGTAACAATTAGATGAAAAACATCACTTGGCCAAATTCTACATTTACCATCCGAGAAGTCAACAAGAACTGGATTTGGAATGGATAATTGATAATGGCAAAATAAAGGTTGGCAGGGAGAGAGCTTGACCACAGAAAAGTTGGCTAAGAACCATTCGGGATAATCACACATGGAATCATTTTGTTTCCCCATGTTCTTTTTAAATTATGTGACTTTTGCTGTTGTTCCTGTCATCTTATTGGGATGCTAATGATCCTGAGGATTTGAGTAATGCTTATAAAGTCTTAATTTCCAATGATGGTGATATTCCTGACTGTTAGTCCTCCACGTGGTGCATCCTGGACTAGGTGCCCCTAGGCATCTAGACTAATAACAGCAGGGTCCGAGTGCACAGCGGTATAACTGGGCTTCCGCTACGGCGGGTGGGTGCGAACATACACCCAGGATACTTAAAAGATATCTAAATGTATACGTATATCATATGTAGCCCTTGGGCTAAGGGAGATAACCCTGACAAAAAATCAGGCGGTCTCGTCAATCTTTGCGAACAGTGGCGACGTCACAAGGATGCCGTCTACCAGCCAAGAAACTTTGTTATTCTTCCACGTTTGTCTATGCTTGTCAAGCCATCGAAATCGATCGTTCTACATGTCGTATAAATATGGGAAATAATGAAGAGGTGACCCCACGTCACCAACCAAAATGAATGAATGAATTATTGCCTCATGCTTATTTTAAAGTAAAATGGTTTTCTGATCAAACCGAATACAACACACGCCCATACGAACCTCGGTTTGAGCCACGAAAATTTCGGTTTGGAATTGGTGCTCTGATTCGTCGTCGAGTCGCGTTTCTTTTGTTGTCGGCTGTTGGCCAACACCAACTTAGGATCGTTGTTGATGGCCGACAGCGGAGTACTTGGCGATTTGGTCCTTTCATCGTTCGATGCCACCGTGGCATCGTTGTTTTCGACTTCGACCGTTTGATTCAAAACGCTATCGTGATCTGCACGATCAAAAATAGACACACACACTTGTTGGTACAAGAGGTCTACTAAAAGCGGTTTCTTGATTGACTTGGACAAATATGTTTTCTGTTGCAACCAACTGCTCTCAATGGTGTTTCCTGTCCAGCATGGAACAGTTTTTCTATCGGACACACTTAACTTGGAAATGTTTCGACAATACCTGCGAATACTGGCATCGTCGCAAAGACAGCGGTCTTCTAGCCAAAAAGATCTATATAGCTAAGCCCAACGCGGGTCGGTGGTGGCACTCAGGTGTGTGTAGATCGCAATAATCGATAATTCTGTTGCAAATGTCACACTTGTGTATACTCTGGGATGCCAGTAAGGCTTATAGAGTATCGAATTCCAATAATGGTAATATTCCTAATCGATAGGAATTCGGGATTCTATGCGTTGTTGGAACTAATGAAGCGGTGGCTCTACTATCAACTTTTGTTAATGCTGTTGTTCTCAAAATAAAGAATACCCTTTAACAATTCAAACAGTGACAAGTAAACAAAAAACGCACACATCCACATCGCTCTGATTCCAGGTAGAAACTCGCCAGTGCATCCCGGCGACAACCGGGTTCGCTCAGACGTGTAGTTTTTGGCAGTAAGCACATCCCTTTCTTTGTGCCGGGATGGACCTGAGTTCGAATCCCACCACCGACGCCCACTAAAATGCGGACTGGCTAAAATGTCACCACTGCTGAAAGATGCCCATTTCTCGGGCAAACATTCACAAGTAGTAGGGTGGAGGAAAACGTACTTGCCAACAAGCCATTTTGATTCTTGTCTGTACGAGCACTTGTCGTTGATGACGAGGGCGTCTTGTTATTCGTCACGCCCGATTCGTTAAGCCAAGTGTCGACGGCGGTGGAACTCTTTTTGGCGTCGGAAGATGTGAGGCGGGGCATTGTTAGCCATGTTTTGGATTCGGCCAACAGCAAGTAGATGGCCGTGACGTTGTTGAAACGTTTGTTTTTCAAAGCATCTTGGACATCTTCGACACGATAGCCCATTTGTTGCATAACGCCTTTGGGGGACGGAAGCGAAAGGTGTAATATGTATATTTGGTGGGGGGGGGTTGGAAATGATAAAACCAACCAAGGGAAAAATTGGCAAAAAAAGGAGCCAATAAGAGTTAGATAACCTTTTGTGTGAGTGTGTGGATTACTCGGCAGTTGGGGATGGAAAAGTTTCTCAAAGTGTGACCAAATTTGCATGATGATGCAATACAAATCGGTATAGTGCTATGTAAATATTGATTTGTCCACCTTATATACATTTTCAAGGTTAAACAATCCTCTTTTGATAAAAGAATCCACCAACGTAACCATTAGGATTTTTTTAAAATTCTTTTTCCCATGAGTTGGTTTTATTATCTACCGGTGGTAGTGGTATAGCAGTACCGAGTATGGGTTTGAACCCCACCACCACTGCTAAAACATGTGCTTCCCCATTCAACATTTAAAGTAGTAAAAATTTTAAAAAAATTTGAAGATTTGAGTAAATGCTCCCATTATTAACAATCCTTTTTTTATATCTCCATCCTGGAAGATGGGGAAGTGTTGCATTATAGAACTCATAATAATAACATTATTTATTCCATTATTTCAAAACCCTTTCCCTTTATAAAGTATGGAACAACGCAAGATTGTTTGGTTTTGAAGACCGTGCATATCGAAAATTGAAATCCAATTAGGATTTTGCCAAGCCACGTCATCGGAATCGTGTTGTTTTCATTTCTTTCCCCTAGTTTAATGCAATAGTTGTTCTCGTAACAATATGTTTTTGAAAAAGCCAGCTTGCTAATCGTTAAGGTTGACCAATAGGATTTTATTTTGAAACCACAATAAGTTATCGATTTCATCAAAATATTTCATACAAAATCCTACTCATAGAACAAGAACAACAATAAAAGTTAGTGGCAAAGTCGCCATATCTTCATTAATTCCAAATTCGCATAGCATCTCGAACAATCCCCCCTTTCCATTGTTCACGCTTTTCGGAGGCGTGTAGGGATATGTCAGTCCAACCGACTTAGCCAATGTTTCCATGATAAAGTGCCGGCCAAGAATGTGTGAAAATCGTTCCAAACAGCATCCATCCAAGTACGTTTCTGACCACCTTTCCTTTTCTTCCAATCGGCATTTGGACAAGCCAGGGTTACGATACGTGAGAATGCATCAGGATTTCTACGAAGAATGTGTCCAAACCAGCGCAATCTTCGTTGTCGCAATACCAATGAAGAAAGATTATGAAATTGAAGGTCATTTCGAATTTGGCGATTACTGATCTTTTTCATCCAATCCCTTGATACGGAGGATGCAAAATGGGTGTTGTGCAAAATATATCTGAGACATCTTACCTCAAATTTGTTAAGCTTCATGATCTCAGACCCTGTAAGAGTCCAGGTTTCAGTTGCGTACAGAAACACTGTGTGAACCAATGAAAAGAAAATGTTCATCTTCGTGTTTGGATTAGCAAGTTTTACCATACGCAGCATCAGCTAAACAAAGTCAACGATTTACTTCATTAGATGAACCTCCGTCAAAAGTAATCGAAGAGCCCAGATACGTAAATTGATTTACATTGGGAAGCACAGCATCATTCAATACAATCCTCGCATCAGGAACCTGTGACGTCATGACGACTGATTTTTTGGGATTGATCTTCAGGCCATATTCACCGGAAACTTTCACAGTTGATCTTCATTTTCAGCTAGTACAACAGCATCGTCAGCGTATTTTAAGTCCGCAATGGGCGTAGTATCAACATACAGACCTTCCATTTGTCCAGAAACCTTGGCAAATATAGCATCAATTGCATAGTTGAACAAAAGTGGACCAGTCGTGTCGAAAACCAGTAAAAATTTCAAACGGTTTTATAATAGATCTGTTGCAATTGCTCACACACAATTCAACCCGTACAACTGTAATTCGTTTTTGTATTTCCAAAAAGACAGACAAACAACAACAAAGATATGTTGACAAGGGAATGACTAATTGGAAAAAATTAAAAGTGCTAATTTGACATAAAAAAGCAACAACAGTGCTAAATTCATCACTTTTCACGAGTATGTGTGTGTGTAGATTGCAATAATCGATAATTCAGATGCAAATGTCACTCCTGTGTATTCTTTGGGATGTTTATTAAGTATCAATTTCCGATGATGGTGATATTCCCCTAATTGTTCGTCCTCCACGTAAACTCACCGGCATCCAGACCCAGGGACCGAGTGCACAGCGGTATAACTGGGTTTTTATTGGACTCTCGTTTACCCAAGATGCTTAAAAGGTATAGCAAGGTATTGAGGTAACGTTCAATAAATATACTGTACCAAAATAATGTTACCCGGATGAAAAAGAAGGCCAGGCGGCCAACGGAAAATTTGGACAGACATTGTAGCATGCGAACTCAGTCCTTTTATGTATACCAAGCCCCCTACCGTCCAAATGAATTATTTAAATGGACGTCCGTTTGCTTACCCCCTATGCAGCCAACAGAGATCATTGGAGGGGTTTAACTCGGCGGATGTAATTAACATTTAATGTCAGCACACCTCGCAAGTGTCGTTCTTTGAGTACACACTACAAAAGTTGACGTTTATTGCAGACGTTTTGGTTTTGTTGGACTACCCTGAGTGATAATAACCGGTGGGGGATGTTTATCCCCGATGATGATGACCAAAATAATGACTAGGCGTCATTGAATGCTAATCAAGAAATAAAGTCGTCAGTTACTTACCCAACCGGACGGAATCATTGTAGTCCATAGGAGGTTCGATGTAGGGCTTCAGCATTTCCAATCTATATCCATCGTTTGTCCACGAATCGCCCATCACGTTCTAAAATGTACAAGAAATGGTTTCGATCAACACATGATTATCATTTCTGTTTAAAATGCCTAAAATTGGCCACATTGTTGAAACGTTTGGAACTGGGCGAAAGGTTGTCACAGAATGGGTAGAGCACAACCCTTTCACTGTGCAGAGCGTTCCATGTGCTCCATGAATGAATACATTTATTCATTCATTTTGGTTGGTAACGCACACTCACCCGTTCATTATTTATCAAACTTATATAGTTTATAAACGATCAACTTCGATGGCTTGATATAAATGTAACACAAACGGAGAAAAATAATCAAGTTTCTTGGCAAGTAGACGGCATCCTTATGAGGTCATGACTGTTCTCAAAAGTTGATAAGACCGCTTCATTTTTTTTGAGGGTTATCTCCCTTAGCCCAACGGCTACAAATGATATATTTGATACCTTTTACGTACTCTGGGTGCATGCTTGCACCCACCCGTTGTAACGGAAGCCCAGTTATACCACTGTACACTTGGACCCTGCTGTTATTAGTTTAGATGTCTGAGGGCACCTAATCCAGAATGTACCACTTAGAGGATGAACAGTTATGAATATCACCATCATTGGAAATTGAGACTTTATGAGCATTACTCAAATCCTCGTGAATCATTAGCATCCCTATATTTTGGTTAATGGAATCATTCGTTCATTGGTTTGCCGTAGTTTGTTGAATTGAATCTTACGATTGTTTTTGGCAGCACTATTATATCAATATAACCTTGACGTTCAGCTATTATTATTTTACGTTTTGCGAGAAACATGCCTTTCAGCAGTGGCGCAAAGCCAAAGGTGGGCCCGCATTTTAGTGGGCCGGTGGTGGGATTCAAACCCCGATGCCCACCCACGTCGAAGTCAAGCGCTGTACCGCTGATCCCGAAGATTCAAGTCAATCCTTATAAAGTTTCAATTTCCAGTCCTAACTGTTGCTCTTCCACGTGATCCATCCTGGACTAGGTATCTCAAGGTATATGTAGCCATTGGCTAAGAGAGACAACTGTGACAAAAAATCAGGCCGTCTCGTCAGTATTTGTCAACTTCTTTACTGAATGAAGTCGAGATGAATCACTACTGGTTGTAAGATTGCCAGTTGCATTCCTGTGTTAAAAATCATGGTTAAAATTGTGTCAAATGTTACAATCATCATGCGAGAATCAACATCACCGCCCAGGTTAGTCCAAATGACCAAAAGCCTGAAAAATATCGACGTGAACACACTTGAAAGGTATGCTGACTGTAAATGTTGATTAACCCGTCCAGCGATCGCTATTCACTGCTAAAAGATCAAGTAATGCATCTGGACGGGGGTGGGGGTGGCGAGGCTTAGCATAAATAATGTCTTTGTAACGGTTGTTGTTCACAATTGCCATATCTAGGGTCTTTCTCAATGTTCAGTTGCAATTTTTTATTCAAAATCACTTTAGTTACAAAAAATCATTGATTTTCGTATGAATTACCTTGGCAAACCGTGGTAGACACCTTACGGTAGTTCATTTTTATAAGGCATATGCAATATTCTATTAAGTTATGCCATTTTGGATAATAAACACCATCAACCATCACTACCACCCTCAACACATTAACTAATAAATTATTCCCACACACACACATCCTTGTTTAAATACCAATTCGACAAAAACCAATAAAAATCAATCAATCAATCAATCGTATCATTGTCACGAGGATAGAAAAAGATAAAAAAAACACCCGCCCACACAGTTGGAAAAAAATAAAGTCCAAATTTTGCCAAACAAGAGATAATAAATAAAACAAATCGATATCTGATTGTATTATAGAAAAAGCGAAAAACTAATTGGCCCGTATCATCACCAATCAGATTTCTCTTTCTCAAAAAAAAACTATGTTCACCTAAAAATGAGATGCTAATGATCCTGAGGATTTGAGTAATGTTCATAAAGTCTCAATTTTTAATGATGGTGATATTTCTGACTGTAGACTAATAACTGTATAACTGGTCATTCGCCTTGGTGGATGGGTACCAGCATTTACCAGGTACCTTGAGGTATACATATGCCATATGTAGCCAATGGGTTTAGGAAGATAATTCTACCAATAACCAGTCAAAAAATATTATTCTTCTACGTTTAATATATTCATCGGATCAACGAATTCAATCGTGTAATATGCCGTACAAATAGAGTCATTATGACCAAGTGACTGCATCACCAACCAAAATGAATGAATCAATACAATCTGATTGTTTTTCTCCAATATTTGATTTGTAACAATTGCTTTAAACACATTCATCTTTGTTTACTTTTCTATAACTTCACGCCTTGTTTTGCAATTATTCATATCTTACTAATTTCCATATGAACTAATGGTGTAGGAATAATATTTTTTCTATTCTTCATTGATTACCAATGTAATTCTATTTTAAAGTACCTACATGATTATTAATAACAATACTGCAGATAAACTGACATAAAAAAAAACAAAAAAAAGATAAATACATATGGGGTTTGTCCATTTTCCCTCAAAATATTAAAATAGAATTGAAATATTGCAATTGAACAGCTTGTATATTGCCACATTCGGCTATCTTTTCCATCAATTATATTATACAGCATGACCTATCATTCATTCACTTATTCTTCAATTCCTTACGTTTTCGGCATATTAAACAACCAATTTCGATACTTTGATAAGCGTAATAAACGTAGAAGAATAACGAAAATCCTTGGCTAATTGACCGCATCCATGTGACAACGCCATGATCCGCAAAAATGGACAAAACTACCTGATTTTTGGTTAAGGTTATCTCTCTTATCCCAACGGCTATACATATATACAGTTGATCCTGATGATTTGAATGATGCTCATTAAAGTTTCAATTTTCAATGATGGTGATATACATGACCGTTCGTCCACCACGTGGTGCATCCTGGACTAGGTGCTGGAGGGGTTCTAGACTAATAACAGCAGGGACCGAGTACACAGCGGTATATCTGGACTACTGCTTCAGCTGGTAAGTGCAAACACACCCAGAGTACTTAAAAGGTATCTTAATGTATACGTATACCATATGTAGCCCTTGGGCTAAGGAAAATAACCCTGACAAAAAATCAGGCGGCTTCGTCAATGGCGACGTCATAAAGATGCAGTCTACCAGCTATCGATCGTTTTATACGTCGTATAAATATGGAAAATAATGAAGAGGTGGTCACATCACCAACCAAAATGAATATATATATATATATATATATATATACCTTAAGGTACCTTTTAAGTACCCCTAGATATGTGCTTCCACCCATCCGCTGTACACTCGGTCTTTGATGTTATTAGTTTAGATGCCTAGGGGCACCTAGTCCAGGATGCACCACATAGAAAACGACCAGTCAAGAAAACCACCAATTTAAACTTTATAAACATTACTCAAATCTTCAAGATTATTAGCATTCCAAGATGACGTACCTATACATGATTAATAATAAAAACGTTTTTATTGGCTTATAATTAAAGGGTTAACAAGTAAAAGTATCAACACACAACACAACATCAACTATTAGAGCAAATACAAAGTAGACACTTTTTTTAACTACTGTATATATCACAAAATGGGATGCTAATAAGTGCTTATAATGCTTATCAAGTCCCAATTTCAAATAATAGTAATAATCCTAACCGTCACGTATCCTGACCTACCTACATCCATCTACCTAGACTAACGCAACAGAGATCGAGTGAGCAGCGATTTAAGTGCCATCGTCACCCAAGAAACTACAGTAAAGTAGTCGCCTTTGTTTCGACAACATAACTTTTGTGTTTAAATTTAAAATTTTAAGCACGCACGTTGTTCATATTACTTACGCTAATATGTAACAAAAAACATTGTTTTAAAAAAAACAATTCTCATTCAAGTGTATTACACTTTAGCCTAAAATTCATTCTTATATGTTGAAATAAAAATAAACATGAGAAGGTGTAAGTCACAATATATAACATTTTAGTATATATATATATATATATAATACATACGTGTCGACACTACAGACATTATACAAACAATAACAACGAAAAACTTATAAACACAAACACATGTTACGTTTTGTTCAACCTTGTAAAGAGCACCCAATAACACTGTTTGAACTATTCGATACAATTCGCTATTGTATTACGTAGCATTATTGAACAAATTCATTCATTCATTCATTTTGGTTGGTGATGTGGTCACCTCTTCATAATTTCCCATATTTATACGACATATAAACGATCGATTTCGATGGCTTGATAAGCGTAACACAAACGTGGAAAAATAACAAATTTTCTAGGCTGGTAGACGGCATCCTTGTGACGTCGCCACTGTTTGTAAAGATTGATGAGACCGCCAGATTTTTTGTAAGGGTTATCTCCCTTAGCCCAACGGCTACATATGGTATACGTATACCTTTAGATACCCTTTAAGTATCCTGGGTGTATGTTCGCACCCATCCCGCAGTAGCGGAAGCCCAGTTATACCGCTGTGCATTCGGACCCTGCTGTTATTAGTCTAGATGCCTATAGGCACCTAGTCCAGGATGCACCACGTGGAGGACAAACAGTCAGGAATATCACCATCATTGGAAATCGAGACTTTATAAACATTGCTCAAATCCTCAGGATCATTAGCATCCCATATTTTATTAATTATATTATTTTGTAAATCATATTTTAATATATAATGTGGTTTGTGTTACTCTAAACTTTCCAGTTGTTATATTAACTATTTTTAACTTTAATGCATTGAATATTTACATTGATGTTTTGATATGATTAGTGTAAAATATTTGATAATTCATGTTTTTATATTGAGTTCAGCTTTAACAATTAGTGCATTGCTAAAACCAGAACTAAATTATTGTTTATACCATAATATTATTTGTTCATTGTACACGATTTTTTCTAAAAGATATCTTCTTAACAAAATTCAATCTAGAGAGTATTTTATTTTTCAGTATACAACATGTGAATTTGAGTCAATGCTTATAAAGTCTCAAACTCCAATAATCGTTATACTCCTTACTGTTCGTCCTCCACGTGGTGCATCCTGGACCAGGTGCCTGTAGGCATTCTGGACTAATAACAGCAGAGTCAGAGTGCACAACGGCATAATTGGTTTTCACTGGATTTTCGTTCAGTGAATGGGTACTAGCATACACTCAAAATGATAAGAAGTTGTCTCAATAATATATGTAGCCGGTTAGGCTAAGGGAGTTTACCCTAACAAAAAATTAGGCCTCAGATCCTTATCCTGTGCAACCAATAATAAAACTTCGATCAAACAGAAAATATGTGATGGAATCAGCAGCCCAGACCCCCAGAGCATCTAATCTATTAAGGAAAGGACCGAAGTTGACGGGTTTGCATGGGAGAGTTAACAAGACTCTACCATTGTTATCTAATAATGACGAGTTTGACTTAAAGTCACCAACCGTCTTACTCCGATGGCTCCTGTCGATCCGTCAACCGGTATCAGCTCTCCCATTCCCCAAAAAAGATTGCCTCGCCAATTCTTGCAAAAACACTGGCACCGTCGCAAGAGAGCGGTCTTCTAGCCAAGAAACTTCACTTACTCGCCCTCCCAAGTTCAATTCGGCATTCGACAACCTTTTTGGATAGGAATTCTTTCAAGGGGAGGGGGGTAGTCCCACGGTACAGTGTTTGACTTAAGCCATCAATTCGATCGCCCACGTTGGACCTGTTTCCTATAAGACAACCCGTTTTTGTTATCATTTCGTCAAAGTTACGAAAACAAAAACCACCACCGTTTACCTTTAAGACCATTCGTTTGAGAGGATTGAGCACGAGCAACTTGCGAATGAGACTTTCACAATCGGATGACATGTAGAATGGAATGCGAAATTTGCCACGCAATACGCGTTCCTGAATGTCCTGATAACAGAAAATGGAAGAAAGTCAACATCAATAAAACGTCATCCAAAAACCAGTATGCGGACAACAAAAACACATGATATCAGCTGATCGAAAATAAGCACACACACACACACACAAACACTGCTCAATTTCTTTACAAATAATTAAACCTGAACTAGATATTCTATCTATCAAATATCTTTAAACCGATTCTCGAACAGTCAAATCCACACCTCATCCTGTTGGGACGCGAAGGTGTTGGTAGATTATGGAAGGAATCAGACGAATGGTCCAGTAGGCTCTACGGTAGATGTGCCAAACGCTGTCAAAATCAGCATAATGTATGAGTGATTAGCTCTGATTAATCACCACTCAATGACATCCTACATACCTAAATTTATTTGAAACATTCCTCAGGTATTACAGTTGCGGTAGAAATAAAAAAAGCTGTATTGGAAAAAAACATTTTCTATAAATGCTATCAGTAATTAGTAATAAAAAGTGTAGATATTTAATATTGTAAATGATTTGCATTGCTTTTCACGGTTTCCTATAAGCTTTTTGATGAAATGTACCTCCATCTATCAACTTAATGGTGTGGAATTAAATATTGCGTTACATAATATGGACATCCCACAGTATAATGTAACTGTGCTTTATAATGACTCATTCGAAGTATACGAATTTTGAACCACATGTTTACTGTATTGACAATATTTATAATCATTACCATATTACGTTCTATTTCATTTTGTTCCCATTATTTGTACTTCTACTTTTTTGTAATTTTGTTATGTTATTTATTTTTATTGAAAATGTACTTTTTACGCTAAATGTATCTCTAGTGAGATACTGAAGCTTAATGTCATAATAATAATAATAATAATAACTAAAATGAACAATTGAGAATATTTGTAAAAAGTGGGTAAACCCTATAAAACTTGACTTAAACTATTTCGTTTTAAAAAAGCATGCAACTACAAGACTGTTTCGTGTAATTGTGTTATTATAATGTGTTGGGATTAAATAAGGAAACATGTATGCAGATGTTTTTAAATAATACTACTAAGAAGATTAAGAAAACTAAATATTAACAATTATATTACTGAATTGTTCGTTACATCTTGTTTTTATCCTTTAATATTATATTGCTAATCTGTAAGCTTTCCTGGTTTATTAAAACAAGATTATGTTGTTTTAAAAAGATGCACATGATTGGTATCAAAATCTGCAGGAATTAAATATTCTATCTTATTGAATGATATTGTTAATAAACATTTTAAATCCTGTATACAATTAGCATCAAGGATTGAAGCTAATAACACTCACCCACTACATACAACTTTGAACAAACCTAAATCCTCTCAAAAAAATCGGGAGAAATTACCTGCACATAAAAGCCAAAACTAATCAATACAAATAATCATGTTTGCCAAAGTATTGACCCAATCCAGAATCAAACAAAATAGAACTTCTAACAAACCTATCAAAGTAGGAATCATTCCATCTACGTATTTATTTGAACTAATATGGTCAGTATAATGTAACTGTGCCTTATAATAACTCATTCAAAGTATAATAAGTTTAGATTACTATTTTTTTGAACCACGTGTTTACCGTGTTGACTATATTTATATTCATTATCATATTAAGTTCTATTTCATTTTGGTCCCATTATTTATTTTTATTCATGGTGAAAATGTACTTTTTACGCTGAATGTATCTCTAGTGAGATATTAAAGCTCAATGTAATAATAATAATAACAATAATTGTTGTTGAATAGTCGTATTTTTTAATTCATTTACATTGAACGATTATATATCAACAAACAATTCGCCAAAATATTAAATGTAATGTACTTTGGATGATTAAAAATATGTTAATTTTAAAATAATAATAAAATTTGTTATTCATTTAGAAATAATATTTTTACTAACCGTCAAATATATTATATTAAAACATATAATAACCTGAGCGCTATTCGAATAATCACTGTTGTATCCCGTTTTGATCAATTACTCTACTTATTTTCACCATATTCTTTTGAATAAAATATAATCTCAAAAAATACACAGTTCAAGATTGAAATTGTATACATCACACATCAGTAGATGAAACCCACCTTGAAAGGTATATCCGGATGCTAATGATCCACGAGGATTTGAGTCAATGCTTATAAAGTCTCAATTTCCAATAATGGTAATATTCTTGACTGTTTGTCCTCCACGTGGTGCTTCCTGAACTAGGTGCCTATAGGCATCTAGACTAATAACAGCAGGGTCCGAGTGCACAGTGGTATAACTGGGCTTCCGCTACGGCGGGTGGGTGCGAACATACACCCAGGATACTTAAAAGATATCTTAAGTGATACGTATACCATATGTAGCCGTTGGGCTAAGGGAGATAACCGTGACGAAAAATCAGGCGGCCTCGAATAGTGGCGCCGTTACAAAGATGCCGTCTACTAGCCAAGAAACTTTATTATTCTTCTATATTTGTTACGCTTATCAAGCCATCAAAATCGATCGTTTTATATGCCATATAAATATGGAGAATAATGAGATAACGCTTAAAAGATGTGTTAGCGACAGTTTTTGTAAATGTAACATAATTATTTTCCATTTTATCAACCCAAAATAGACTAATTCCCGATTTACATTTAAAAAATTATTTTCAATACTGTTGACTAGTTTCGCAGTGAGTACAGGGAAACTTTTGTAATCTTTTAAAATAGTACAATCAGTCCTTCTGTTCTAGTGGTACAGGGTTGGATTCGTATTTGAATGGAGTTCACACGCCTAACCGGCGACATATAGTAAATGGGTACCTTAAAGTATTTTTTAGCAGTTTGGGTGCATGTTAGCATCCATTCACTGAGCAGGAATCTGGTGAAAGTCCAGTTATACCGCTGTTATTACTCCAGATACCTATGGGGTACCTAATCCAGGAAGCATCATGTAAAAGACATAACATAACATAACATAAGTTGGTAGCAAAGCCACCTCTTCATTAATTCCAAGTTTCAACAGCTTCTCGAATTCCCAAGGTTGTTGAATGCAAATGGAACTTGGAAGGGTAAATTAAGTTTCTAGCTACAAGATCGCTTTCTTGCGACAATGCCAGTGTTTACAGAAGTTGAAGAGGCGATTTCCTTTCGGGGTTGATGCCTGTTGAAGGATCCACAGGCCTAACCGGTTACATATAGTAAATAGTTACTTTGAGATACATTTTAAGCATCTAGAGTGTATGCTGAACGGGAATCCAGTGAAATCCCGGATATACCGCTGTGCATTCGGTCTCTGCTGTTAATAGTTTAGATGTCCACGATGCACCACGCGGAGGACAAACAGTCAGGAATATTACCATCATTGGAAATGGTGGGACTTTGTATCAACATTACTCCAATCGTCAGGATCATGCTTGAATGTATAATATGGAAAGACCGTGTCAGTTAAGTAGGACAACACTGCACGCGCTCAACACACGCGTCAAATTGAAACAAACTTTTAATTTTTCAAAGTACAAAAAAGCCTTTTTGTCAATTGTTTTTCACATAATAATAAATTATTCCAATCTAGATCACGTGTTTGTTTAATCAAATCATAATTTTGTTTTATATTCGACTTGCGTAATCATTTGATTCGATTTTTTTTTTCCGAATATTATTCGTATCGGACAAATGGAAAACTGGTCGATTAGAAAACGGTTTGAAACAGAACTCCGCCTAGTTTGGATTAGAAATGATTCAATCTAGCCAGTCCCAAGTCTGGATAAAGGAGGAGGGTTTGAGCGCGCAAGGTTGGCAACATGGACTCTGTAAAAAAATTATACTGCTACGGAAACAATAAGAGGACGCCATTCCGGCAAACAACGGCAAAGAAGTGATCGTGCGTATCTCGATGACAGAGTTACACAAATGACAGGGTTGAGTAAAAGCCGAAAGGAAGCTCAATCTTCGATTTCTCATGTTCTCTTTGAATTACAAGACTTTGATGTTAATTTTTGCTGTAATTGTTATCTTATTGTCCCATGCTTTTTTTTAAAGCAAAAGGATTTTGTAATAATTAAAATGTAATAAAGAAACAGCATGTAATTCTAAGAACGGGATTATTATTACTACAAAACCCTTTTGCTTTAAAAAATGAGCATGGGGCAATAAGACAACAATTACAGCTAAACAACAAAGTCTCGTAATTCAAAGAGAACATGAGATAACAAAAAGTTTCCATGTATTTGAACATTCTGCCAAACGTTTTGCTTGATGCCCCCATGAAACATTCATTTCAATTAGATCTTCCCAAATAGTTCTTAGCCAAGTTTTCTGTGGTCTACCCCAACCTTTCTTTTACCATTTACAATTGTCAATTCCAAAACCGTTCTTGCTAGTCTTTCTGGCGGTAAACGTAGAATTTAACCAAGTAATTTTCTTCATCTAATTGGAATGATGTCATGTAGTGAACGAGAGTCAGTTCTTCTCATGTAATCGTGCCAGGTAATCTTTAAAATACTTTTAAGACACCGGCGATGAAAAACATCCATCGATCGATTTCGATGGCTTGATAAGCGTAACAAAGTTTCTTGGCTGGTAGACGGGTTATCTCCCTTAGCCCAACAGCTACATATGGTATACGTATGCTTTAGATACCTTTTAAGTATCCTGGGTGTATGTTCGCACCCACCCGCCGTAGCGGAAGCCCAGTTATACCACTGTGCACTCGGACCCTGCTGTTATTAGTCTAGATGCCTATAGGCACCTAGTCCAGGATGCACCACGTGAAGGACTAACAGTCAGGATTATCACCATCATTGGAAATTGAGAATTTATAAGCATTGACTCAAATCCTCGTGGATCATTAGCATCCCATTTAATGAAGAGGTAGGGCTTCACCAACTTATATTTTGTTACAGTAATAAAAAATACATTAATAAGTATACTTGAATGCTACTAATCCTGAGGATTTGAGCAATACTTGTTAAAGTGTTTGTAAAAATTAACAATACAACTCCACCCACAACAGCCTACAAACAATATTTGTCACAATGGAAAAACCTGAAATTGTTTGCAAATATGTCAACAACTACTGTACGTAGGCGTCTACGCACATACATTGATAACAAGTAATCCGATTGAATATGTGTAAATGACGCGAGCGATTGTGCGATCAGTTTAGAGACGATGGCAAATCAACCCCGATCTAGCCAGTCCCAAGCCTGGGCAGTAAAACAACGCACACTATGTCATGGCAATAATACTTCAAAGTGGAGGAGGACGTTGAACAGCAATACACAACGACACTCTTCTAGCGACAAAGCACATAACGTGGCAACAATGTTACAATTGTTTTTGTACTATTATTATTATTGTTGCTTAACTATTTAATGGAAAACGTTTGGTGAAGCAAAAGTACAATTTAGCAAATTGTTGACAAGACTCTGCACTTTATGATCCGATCGCAGTAATCAGCACGAACAAACGAACAATAAGTTCATTCATTCATTTTGGTTGGTCACGTGATCACCTCTTCACTATTTTACATATTTATATGACTTCATAACCCGGCCTAGTTTGGACTAGAAATGATTCAATCTAGTCAGTCCCAAGCCTGGATAAAGGAGGAGGGTTTGAGTGCGCAATGTTAACAATCTGGCCTCTGTAAAAATTTATACTGCTACGGAAACAATACAAGAGGACGACGCCATTCCGGCAAGGAAGTGATCGCACGTATTTGGATGACAGGGTTGAGTGAAAGGCGAAAGGGAGCTCAATCTTCGATTTGCAGAATCTTCAATGCCAACGAGATTTCGTTGTTGTTTTTTTGCTGTAATTGTTGTCTTATTGCCCCATGCTTATTTTTTAAGCAGAAGCGTTTTATAATAATAATAAATTTATGATTTCATAAGCATAACAAATGTAAAAGAATAATAAGATTTTCCGGCTAGCAGACGGCATCTTTGTGACATCGCCAATGTTCGCAAAGACTAACGAGGGCGCCTGATTTTTGTCAGGATTATCTCCCTTAGCTATATATGGTATACATATAACTTTCTTTTAAGTACCCTGAGTGTACGCCTTCACCCATCCGCCGCAGTAGAAGCCCAGTTATACCGCTGTCCATTTGGTGCATGTTAACACCTAGCATGACTACTCAAATCATACCTGTCCAAAAAAGTGCTTCAATGAATAAAAATCAATCAATCAATTATTACAATTGGCGTCCTACCTTCAACTGTTGCGCATCGAATGGCAACGATCCACTAATCATCGTGTACAGAATAACGCCAAGCGACCAAATGTCGACTTCGGGGCCGTAATATTTGCGACCTTGGAATAGTTCGGGTGCTGCGTAGGGCGGACTGCCGCAAAATGTGTCCAATTTGAGCAAGCCGTCGAAGTGATTGGAAAAGCCGAAATCGGCCAACTTGATGTTGAAGTTTTCGTCCAAAAGCAAATTTTCGGCCTGAAGAAAAAGTGGAACCAATTGGTGATGTATCACAATTGCACACGTAGACTTAACTTGGCGAAACCGCATTTAGCGCGCCGGGATTGAACCCTTGCCAAGTTGAGTGCTCTACTGCGCTGGACTGCTCGGGCATATTGGTATTACTTTTATTTTTGTATTGCGTGGAATTCACGGGAATAGGATTATTATTGGAAAATGAAACCCTGTTATTGTGTGTGTGTGTGTGTGTGTGTGAGAAACATGAACGAGAATATCAATGCCAATTTTGCAACGCATCCTAAATAATCGCATTCGACTATTCACGGTTTTCCGAAGCGTGTGGAAAATGTCAGTGTATCCTAATCTTGCTCAAACAACAACAAATGTTAATGACACCGCTTCATTCATTCCAAGTTTGCACAGGATCTCGGATCAACACACGAGCTGCTAATGATCCTGATGATTTGACTAATATTTAAACAGTTTCAATATTCCCGACTGTTTATCCTCCATGTGATGCATCGTGGACTAGATTAATAATAGCAGGGACCGAATACACAGCGGTATATCTGGATTCCCGTTCAATAAATGGGTACAGTTAAGCTTGTAAATCCGTCAACCGGTGTCAACCCCAAAAAAGATGGCCTCGTCAATTCCTGTATGAACACTGGCGTCGTCGCAAGGAAACGGTCTTCTAGCCAAAAAATTGCATTTATCCACCTCCCCCAAATTCAATTCGCGCATTCGACAAAAGTAGCGGCCTTTAAAATAGTTCACTACTGTTACTGGGATGTTAATGATCTTGAGGATATGAGTAATGCCTATAAAGTCTCAATTTTCATTGATGGTGGTATTCGTGACTGGTGTTCCTCCACGTACTGCATCCTGGACTAGATGCCTCTAGGCATCTAGATTAATAACAACAGGGACCGAGTGTACAGCGGTATATCTGGGCTTTCACTGGATTCCCGTTCAGTGAATGCATGCTAGTGTACACCCAAGATAATTAAAAGGTATCCCAAGGTAACTATTTACCATATGTAGCTGGGTCAACCCTAAAGAAGATCGCCTCATCAATTCCTGAGAGCAGTGAAGAAAGCGGTCATCTAGCCAAGAAACTTCATTTATCCCTCCGAAGACCTTTTCGTACAGGGATTCGAGAAGCTATTCAAACTTGGAATTAATAAAGGGGTAGGACTATGCGACCAACTTGTGTTATGTTAACACACCTGCACAACTGCCAAAACGGAAGCATCAAAAACTGTCATCATCAATTATAAGTATCAGGCCATACCTTCAAATCGCGATGTACAATGTTCTTGCGATGGCAATATTCGACAGCCGACACAATCTGCCGGAATTTGGCACGTGCTTCGGATTCCTTCATACGACCGTTGGTCAGTAGATAGTCGAACAATTCGCCTACAAACAATTATATGTATTATATTGTAATGATTCGACTAAGGGACAATGGACATTTTAGCATTTAGGGTAGTGGAAATCGAAGCCATGCTCATTTAGGTTCAAGTCGAGAGATGTACCACTAGGTTACACAATGATGTAGTTAATGACGCACTCGAATTTGTATTATTTATACTTCGGTTAGACATAATGGAATATTATATATAAAGATTCAATTTCTAATAATCGACATATTCCTGACCGTTACCTCCATATAGCGCAATCCAGAATAAGTCTACGAAAGTATCTAGACTAATAACCCAACGGTATAACTGGTCATCCGCCTTGGTGAATGGGTACCAGCATTTACCAGGTACCTTGAGGTATACATATGCCATATGTAGCCAATGGGTTAAGGAAGATAATTCTACTAATAGCCAGTCAAAAAATATTATTCTTCTACGTTTAATATATTCATCGGATCAACGAATTCAATCGTGTAATATGCCGTACAAATAGAGTCATTATGACCAAGTGACTGCATCACCAACCAAAATGAATGAATCAATACAATCTGATTGTTTTTCTCCAATATTTGATTTGTAACAATTGCTTTAAACACATTCATCTTTGTTTACTTTTCTATAACTTCACGCCTTGTTTTGCAATTATTCACATCTTACTAATTTCCATATGAAGTAATGGTGTAGGAATAATATTTTTTCTATTCTTCATTGATTACCAATGTAATTCTATTTTAAAGTACCTACATGATTATTAATAACAATACTGCAGATAAACTGACATAAAAAAAAACAAAAAAAAGATAAATACATATGGGGTTTGTCCATTTTCCCTCAAAATATTAAAATAGAATTGAAATATTGCAATTGAACAGCTTGTATATTGCCACATTCGGCTATCTTTTCCATCAATTATATTATACAGCATGACCTATCATTCATGTGATTGGTATCCAACATTCACGCCAAAACTAATATAATGGTAATAATGCCATTGTATTTCTTAATTGCTTTAACAAGGAACTATTAAAGTTAATGTTTCTGCTGCATGTAACTTGCAATAATCATTAGATAAGTCAGCCTAGAGACGATTAGACATGAACTCCCCTCTTGCCAATCCCAAGAAGAGGATTCACCGTAGGAAGGGTATCCGACCGTTAAAAAAGCCCTCGTCAACACCATAAAGCTTTTCAAAGTGGAAAAAATTGATCGGAAATAGGGATGTGTTATAAAAGAGGGGAAAGCTGAAGAAGAAGAAGAAGAACAGAAAGCATACGGCTCTGCAAATCAATTCAGTGAGAGCAGAAGAATAGTCAACAAACAAGCAAACTGGAGATAATCGGAAATGAACCAACCTAGCCAGTTCTAAGCCTGAATAAAGGTCATGGAGCAGTAAACAAAAAGCCACGCGAAAACTATTCACTGGTCACAATGCTTCAAAATTGGTCCAATACCAACAACCCCTCATAAAAGTGGAAAAAGAACAAAAAGACAAGCTTCCTCATCCACCACCGCCAACTATTATATATTCTTTATTATCACAAATTGAAAAAAAGAGATGGCACACGTCCTATGCAAATCGTGACAACATTTCACACAACACGACAACTTACCACACTGCGCAAATTCCATGACCAAATAGACGTGGCGTTCGGATTCGATGACTTCGTACAACCGAACTGATTGTTGAATAAAAAATAAATAAGAATAAAGGCACTGGCAACAATCGATCAAAAGTGGCGTCATTTTTAAACTTAGAAGAGAGTCGGTTCCAAGATGGCACACCCATGGCATCTTGACAAGTCCTCCTAACTGTTGTTACGAAGTGCTAGCCTAGTTGTGCCGCTGTGTACTCGATCCTTGCTGTCAGTCTAGGTGTATCTCGTCCAGGATGCGCTACGTAGAAGCAACTGTTAGGAATATCATCATTAATGACAATTGAGACTTTATAAGCATTGACTCAAATCCTCAAAATCATCATAACTGTTATGATTATTGGCTTAGATACTTCAGTAGAAAAATATATACAATTATGAAATACGACTAAATTGCATAGTCTATTACACATTGGCGTATATACAAAAGCCAAATTTATTCCATTTTATGTTAATTGCTTTGGATGTTATACAAGAACCATCTTTCAGCAGTGGACATTTTAGCGAAGCCGAACGTGGGCCCGCATTTTAGTGGTGAGATTCAAATCTATGCCCATTGAGGTCCAAATCGAGTGCAGTACCGCTAAACCACCCCAGTTGCATTGTGAAATGCGTGAAGGGACATAATATTACTTTGGAAACGTATTATAGTTAATAGCATACTAATAGAACTAATATTATCTGTTCCTGGCGTTAAACTCGGAAACTGGATGAACATGCATTCGACTTGTACCACCGGCCTCGAGATGCCCTTCAAGTACGCATACCGACAAAGTGAAAGCCCAGTTGTGCCCTTGTACACTCGGTCCCTGCCGTGTTAATCTAGGTGCTTAAATGAGCATTACTCACATTTTCATCATCTACATGTGTAACACATTAGACATCAATAAGCAAACTTGCTTTGATGTACGCTTACTGACTAATATTTGCAAATATTGTTTTTTATTTCAATTTTGATAGAAAAATAAATAAATAAATCAAGTTTACGGTCAGGAGACGTATACCGACCTATATATATCTTCTCAAAGCTCAAAATAAATTCATATTGAAAAACATTCCGTTTGTCTGGCAAATTGAAAAACAAAATGTAAACTATTCAAGTTACTGTGTATATACACATATTATGAATGTGTGTGTGTGTGTATAGAGAAAGTGAGTTTCTTTTTTACAATAGCAATGCATTCTTTACATAATAATATTAATATTAATGTACACATGCTAATCAGATCTAAAATGTAACCTTGAACATGAACCAATAGAAAAACAAGCCATTTTGAATTTGTTATTTATTTTTTGTCGAAAACGTACCAATATTTGGATGATTCAATTCTTTCATCACGTTGACTTCGCGAAAAAGCTGTACAAATGGAAATTACCAAAAGGAGGACATGTTAGAATGATATTGAAGATGGGGAAACATGCTTTTCACCCAATGGTGAATAATATTCAAAAGCCACGACCGACATAACATCCTCTTTTCCATTCCAAGTAGTTTACACATTTTGAGCCACGTAGGCTCAAAACAAGACACAACAAAACGTTTGTGTAAAAACCAGACACAGTGTGATCATTCAATCAAAAGGAAAATACTAGAAATAATTCTATTCAACTGTTGATGGTTATTCAATACTCAAGCTGGCTTCGTGTTTGGATGGTCAGATTGGAAGAAATTCATTCATTTTGGTTGATGACGTGGCGTCACCTCTTCATTATTCCCCATATTTATACGACATAGCAAACGATCGATTTCGATGGCTTGATAAGCGTAGACAAACGTGGAAGAATAACAAAGTTTCTTGGCTGGTAGACGGCATCCTTGTAACGTCGCCACTGTTTGCAAAGATTGACGAGGCCGCCTGATTTTTCGTCAGGGTTATCTCCCTTAGCCCAAGGGCTACATATGATATACGTATACCTTTAGATACCTTTAAGTATCCTGGGTGTATGTTCGCACCCACCCGCCGTAGCGGAAGCCCAGTTATACCGCTGTGCACTCGGACCCTGCTGTTATTAGTCTAGATGCCTAGGGGCACCTAGTCCAGGATGCACCACGTGGAGGACTAACAGTCAGGAATATCACCATCATTGGAAATTGAGACTTTATAAGCATTACTCAAATCCTCAGGGTCATTAGCATCCCATGGAAGAAATGGTAATCGAGAGAGCGTATAAATCGGAACCCACTCTCCGTCTTTCGATTGGCCCTATCGCTTTATACATTTTTAATCGAAAAGACATGAGTTGGAATATTGTCGACAGATGCAAAACAGAGACACCTCTTCATTAGTTCCAAGATAGATTGCATAGTATGCCGAATTTTTATGCAGAAGTTGTTGGATGCCAATTCAACTTGAGACAAAATGAAGTTTCTTCGCTAAAAAACGACGCCAGTGTTCACAGGAATTGACGAGGCGGTCTGCTGCGGGGTTGATAGATTGACAAGCCTAGCGGACTACATATGGTACGTGGATACCTTGAGATGGCTTTCAGGCATCTTGGGTGTATGTTAGCACCCAGTTATTGAAAGTAAAAGCCTAGTTATACCGCTAGTCAATCATTGCAATTTGAGACTTTAAAAGCATTATTCAAATCATCAACTTCATTCGCATTCCTAAATGATGACAATACGCTTTTTTAATACTACTTTTAATTTATGCAATACTATCGCAAATTATACTGAACAGGTGACTACGTCAGTTTGGACCTATCTGCCCAGATGGGTAATAGTCGTGGAACGTTCGAATTAGTGGAAGCGAAGATTTGATGGATTAAACAAATTATGACCTGATATATTTATTACTTGGTTTAAAGGCAATGGTGCTTTCCCCTGCAAGTGTACGTTTAGTGAAGCCAAACGGAGGAGTGAACTTAGTGCTGGAGCTTAATTGAGTCAATTGTGGAGTTTAGGCAAACCAGTTGGGGGAAGGTGCAATTAGAAACACGATCCATATCAAATATTTATAGCCCAAAACATTTACTACTAAACATCAAATATACACCCACCCAAACATCTACTTCTATTGGACACGTGATCCATTCGAAGAACAATACAACCCCCACACCAAATTAATCGATAAACATGTCAAACAATAAATACATGTCTGTCCCAAATTTGATAGTAATGCCCATATATATATATCATTCTAATTATCGATCGATTGAGAGGGTTATTGGCGAATCCAATCAAGTTTGATGAAATTGAATATTGTTCACTTCATTAATAATAATACTAATAATATGTAAAAATAGACATGCGTACGATACAAGCGCACAAGAATACGGTTTGTTGTATAAATACACAAATAGACAAACGACCACAAACATTGTTTGCTTTCAAATTCGAAACAACAGTTTCGAAAGTCAATTTAAGAAAAGCACTTTAGAGTGTGTGTGATCACGTTTGACTCTCTCAGTTATATACATGATGTATTCCTTGAGTAGGACCTATCACAAACAGATAGATTAGTTGGGACGCCTAAAACTAACTGACAGTCTCGATGATGCTTCAGAATGGGCTGCGTAAACCAATGACCAAGCAGTAGAGCAGTTGGGCGAGACTATGCGTCAGTCCAAATAATTGTCGACCTTAAATAAGTGCTGTTTATACACACAGTAGCTGTCAGAACGATACCGATCAATTTGTGAATCATCAGTCAACCAATCACCGCAACGTCGGATTGACGAGAGCCTGGCTACCCAGTCTATATTATTTACAATATTCGATTCTGATCTAAACCTTGTGTGTTCTGTTCTTATTTTGGTCCAGTGGAACAAAGACCCGTGCAACAATAGAACTTAAAAGGTATTTCAGTTAGATAGAAAATTAAGTTATATTGGGCATTGAGATAGTATCTCTTGGTCACGTGTTATACACAATTTTTTCATTACTTCTATTTTTGTTCAGCATATCGCTTGACTAGGATAACAAACGTAAAAGAATAACAAAGTCTCTTGGCAGTAGCAACAGCAACAGTGCAACTGTTTGGACAGTTTGACGGGACTGTCTGATTTTTTGTAACCATTCACGATGTTTGGAAACAAAAGTGCCTTAGTCACTTTTGGATTGGATCACCGACCCACCGCTAACCGCTTCTCCTCCATGTAGTGCATTTTGGACTAATAACAGCAGGAATCGAGTGCACAGTGGTATAATTAGGCATTCATTGGACTCCCAATCAGTGAAAAGGTGATAGTATACACCCCCAAGATACTTAAAAGGTGTCTAACAATACTCATTTTCCATATGTAACCGGCGTCAACCCCCGATTCCCGCCCCCCAAATCACTAGTGTCGTCTCCTAGCCCACACTATTCATCTATTTCCCCCAAATTAAAATTCTTCGTATAGGAATTCGGAATGCTATACAAACGGTTGATTTATTTTTTAATTGATTATAATAGGAACATAATTTGTAGACAAATCAATAATACGTGTTTCAATGGGAACAAATACGCACCACAAATGTTCACATTTCCCAACCAATCAAATCGTCTACCATCCTTCGATCACTTAGTCAATAACAATAATAATACCCTCTTTCGTCCCGCTCCCCACCTTCCATCGTCAAGTTCCATTGTTTTTTTCACACACAATAATTGCTTTGTCTTAAAATAGCCCCATACATGAAGGTACAATTTCAATACAATACACGTATCTGGCCCAGATGTGATTTTGGGAAAATGGAA
This sequence comes from Cardicola forsteri, assembly GCA_025895645.1. Classification (NCBI taxonomy): domain Eukaryota; kingdom Metazoa; phylum Platyhelminthes; class Trematoda; order Strigeidida; family Aporocotylidae; genus Cardicola; species Cardicola forsteri. The sequence continues at coordinate 91,627 of JAKXYG010001297.1, read as the reverse complement.
GTAATCGCTTTGTCGTATAAACAATGCAAAAGCGCCTACTCTCGAGATAGGCAATGTGACGTTCTTATTCTAGAATTGTCCGATTCATTGGAATAATAAATCCACTAGGTTGTTTACGTCACTGTGTACAGCTGAATTGGACAATTCTAAAATAACAATAATCCCTTAAAAACGCTTCGACAAAACGTGACTTTCTTTTCAATTACCAAACAGGTGACGCCACTATAGAAGTGAATGTCATCCATGTATTTGCCCACAGAACACTAAACGATCGACTTCGTAAGTGTAACAAATGTATGAGAATTGTGAATCGCCCAACCAACTATATGCGAGGAATGCTAATGATCCTGAGGATTAGAATAATGCAATATTCCTAACTATTCCTCCTACACGTGGTGCATCCTCATCGGGGATAAACATCCCCCACCGATTATTATGACCCAGACTCGTCAAAATTACCAAACATCTGCAAAAACACCAACCTTTGAAATGTGTACTTAATGTAAATTACATCCCCCCCCAGTGATCTGCAAAGGGTAAACAAACGGATGTTCAATTAAGCAATTTGGTATAGCCTTATCCACAACTAACCTTTATTGCTAAAAGCCGTTCCACTAACCGCCACCTGTGGACGCGCTAAGTAGAGGTCGGCATCCCCTTGGAATGATTAATAAGAGCAGGGACCGAGTTCACAGTGGTACAACTGGGTTCCTGCTTTAGCAGGTAGATGCAAGCTTTCATCCAGGATACTTAAAAGGTGCCTTAATGTATACGCATACTATATGTAGCAGCTGGGCTAAGGAAGATAACCCTAACAAAATATCAGACGACTACTCGTCAATGATGACAAACCGTGGTGACGTCACAAGGATGCCGCCTACCAGCCAAGAAACTTGGCTATTTTTCTACATCAAGCTTATCAAACCATTGAAATCGACTATTTTTTAGATGGAAAATAATAAAGAGGTGATATCACGTAATCACCAACCAAAATGAAATATGCAATTGCTACTCTTGTGCCCATACTGATAGATAAAATGAAACTGTAAAAAATTTGTATGTGTAGGTATGTGATGCATGTCAAGCACCATAATCAAACACCGTGATTATCGATTGCTTTTCTTTTAAATGACACATAATATATATGTGACACATGCGGGTAAAACAATATGCAAAATAATTTCGACAATTGCATTACATCGCATTGATTGATTGAATGAAGGTAAATAATACACAATAATTGTCTATTGAATTGCATACGGTTGGTGACGTAATTACTTCTCCATTATTTTCCATATTTATACGGCATAGCAAACGATCGATTTCTATGGTTTGATCAGTGCAACACAAATGTACAAGAGTAATAAAGTTTCTTGGCTGGTAGACGGCATCACTGTGACGTCGCCACTGTTCGCATACCCTTTAGATATCTTGAGTGTATGTTTACACCGCTGTCCACTCGATCCCTGTCGTTGTTAGTCTCCATTCATACGGGTATCAAGTCGAGGATGCACCACGTGGAAGACGAACAGTTAGGAATATTGCCATCTTTGGAAATTAAGACTTTATAAACATTACTCAAATACCCAGGATTGTTAGCCTTGGTGTAACGTACGTGTAACATACGTATACCCCCCCAGTGTGTGTTTATCATTATTATTTCACAAGAAAACGTCTTCATCAAATGACTACTACCCAGAACTGAATCAATGCGTTTGGAGTTATAAATAAAAAATTAAGGAATAAAAGTGCAACTACTTACCTTTTTCAAACTGTTTTTATCCAACTGTGTCTTGTCAATTACTTTGACGGCAACCTGGAAAAAAAACAAGATTGAAGCAATAAACTAACAACTTTTTTATATATGATATATTAGAATTGTCAAATTCATTTGAATAATAAATTTACTAGGTTTTTAAGTCAATCATGAGCACTGTACAGCTATTTAATATCCTTACTTTTGGAATCATCAGTAGCGCATACCTTTATTATTATTATTATTATTACAAACTATTTTGTCTTAAAATAAGCAAGAAACAACAAGATAATAGCAAATAACAACAAAAAGGGATTTTTTTTTCAGAGTTGTTATATTAGAATTGTCAGATTCACTTGAATAAGTCAACCAGGAGCACTGTACAGCTGTTTCACATCCTTACATTTGGAACCATTAGCAGCGCAAACCTTTCAAGTTTTACACACACACATGAACTTGAACCCACGCCCTATCTGGTGTCAGGCCAGCGCCTTAAACCACTGAACTACGGGTAGATGACTTTGAACCCCTAAATTTATTATTTATAGTGAATCTAATCAATTCTAATTGCCCAGTGTCCTCAGATGCTGCTACGTTAGCAGATGAGAGAACCCTTTCACTAGGACTTGAAAGGTATGCGCTGCTGATGATTCCAAATATAAGGATGAACCAACTGTACAGTGCTCCTGGTTGACTTAAAAACCTAGTAAATTTATTATTCAAGTGAATCTGACAATTCCAATATAACATTTCTAAAAATAATAAATAATCCCTAAAAAACCCCTTGATAAATTAACAACCGATGTGAATAATCGTATCTATTAACTTCTGTAAACACTGGCATCGTCGCAAGAAAGCGGTCATCTAGCCAAGTTCAATTCGCAAACGAATGGTATGCGAACTAGGAACTAATGAACGTTTGTTGATGTTGTTGATAGTGACAGTCCAGACTATCACCTCCACGTGGTACATCCTCAAATATGTAGACAAACACAGCGGCAACCATAAACGTTAACCAAATCCTCAGGATCATTTAAAAATACAACTAATTGAGTCCACAACTTTCCCTCGACGAGGTACAATCTTGTCATGATTTTTTTACTTTATTTTATTTATTTATTATTTTATGTTTGCTACTTTGAATGTTTTACAAGAAACATATTTGGACATTTTAGTGAAGCCGAACGTGGGCCCGCATTTAGTAAGTCGGTGATGGGATTCGAACCCCCGATGCCCACGCAGGTCCAAGTCGAGCGCTGTACCGCTGAAGACCATTTCGGCACTTGTCGTCACCACGGTCAATATTTTACAGGAAAGTGTTTTTAGCTAGTGTGTGTCCACTTCAATAGTGGGGCTCGAACCAGAACCTGCCCACCACGCCAGCATTACCTTGTCTAAATGACTTTGCCTTGTTAGAAAGAAATCAATATTGCTAACCAAAATGTCAACATGTTCGTTAGAACGAAAAACGTTTTTGCAATAGTGGAAAACATTACTAGAAGAATTTAATTGCCTTTTTTAGACACATATGCTTATTTATAGTTGTTGTTTCATAATTAACCAAAACAAATATCCATCATCATCATCATCATCGGAGATAAACATCCCCCACCGGTTATTATCACTCAGGGTAGTCCAAAAAACAAAACGTCTGCAAAAACGTCAACTTTTGTAGTGTGTACTCAAAGAACGACACTTGAGGTGTGCTGACATTAAATGTTAATTACATCCCCGAGTTAAACCCCTCCAATGATCTCTGTTGGCTGCATAGGGTAAACAAACGGACGCCCATTTAAATAATTCATTTGGACGAGGGGGCTTAGCATAAATAAAAGGACTGAGTTCGCATGCTACAATGTCTGTCCAAATTTTCCGTTGTCCGCCTGGCCTTCTTTTCCATCCGGGTAATGGGTGGGCTTCCATAGATATTCTGGCTGGATGAGAGGGCGATCTACGTAAAACATGGCCAATCCATTTTAATCGTCTTTCTTTAACTGTACTAGAGATACATGGCCAATAAATGTTAAGAGACTGACAAATATCTGGGAATGGTCAAAATATTTTACTAGTTAATGCACCGGTTATTAAATCTAGGAAAAAACAAATATCCGTACTTCATTACACACACACACAATAAGGATGATGCCAAGATTGTATCAACTGTGCATGCTGGTACAACGCCAACTTGGAATAGACTGTACTTCTAGCTGAGAATGAAGTTCAGCTGCAGCGTGCATTGGATTTCCTTGTGACAGTTTCTGGTGAATAGGGTCTAAAGATCGACTCAAACAATTCAGTCATCATGTCGTCACAAGCTCCTAATGCGAGAATTATACTAAATAATGTAGGGATGGGTTGTTCAACTACTTTCGAAGGTAGCTACTGCTGCGTCAGTAATGCACAGGATCATATGGTTCATAAAAAGAAACAAAATATCCGTATTAATAGCACACACACACACACACACATAAAGAGGGATAAAGTAAACATCGTTCATCCTACATAGAAAAGGTCAGATAATATTCACTAGGTCATATATTGAAAAATAATACAAAATTGATACACACACATCATCTAAACGGTGAGGTGTGACCCTTTACCAATGTTCCCTTTTCAAACATTTGATTTGTATCTAAGGTCAACTTTTTGTATTACTCATCCTTCAACAAACCCATAGTTGGGTATAAAAAAGAGCACTAATAAAGGCAATTGATTCATTGGGGCTTGGTGAATGATAGTCACTTCAGTATTTCTATATTTATACGGATCGACTCTGATGTCTTGACATGTGTAACAAATGTAGGGCAATAACGAAGTTTCTTGATTGACACTGTCGCCTGATTTTTTGTCAGGATTATCTTCCTTAGCCTAACGACTACGTATGATATACACATACCTCAAAATATATTTCAAGTACTCGCAAAAGGGGAAGCCCAGTATGCACTCGATACTTTCTGTGTTGGTCTACGTTTCTGGATGCAGCGGTGGAGAATATTACAGAAATTTGATGATGAGTATATGTATACCATATGTATAACCGTTAGACTAAGAAAGCAGCTTTGTCAAGCTTTGCACCATCTAGAAGCCAAAAAGCTTCCTTATGTCTGTAGGTTGGTTGAGCTGGTCATCACATCATCATCATCATCGGAGATAAACATCCCCCACCGGTTATTATCACTCAGGGTAGTCCAAAAAAACCAAAACGTCTGCAAAAACGTCAAGTCCTCGAAGTCGATCGGTTCAATATACCAAACAAATCAAGGTCGAAGGTCATCCACCCGTAGCTCAGTGGTTTAAGGCGCTGGCCTGACACCAGATAGGGCGTGGGTTCAAGTTCATGTGTGTGTAAAACTTGAAAGGTATGCGCTGCTGATAATTCCAAATGTAAGGATGTGAAACAGCTGTACAGTGCTCCTGGTTGACTTGTAAACCTAGTAAATTTATCATACAAGTGAATCTGACAATACTATTTCTAAAAATCAAGAAATATTGAAAAGGTGACTAGATTAGCAAGCACAATAATCATTTTTTCGTAAACCGTTTTGAACAATCGCTTTCTATTCGTTTTTTTTTACAAGCGGATAATGCGCCACAGCCATATTATAATAATAATAATAATACTATTTATTGCGTGTCATTGTCGAAATCAACGGCAGTCAATTGATCCTAATTTAAGCGTAATGTATCGAAAATGGTTAACTGCAGCTAATCGCTATTTTCAATCATTACATAATCCATTGTTGTGTCACCCTGGCACGTATTAGTGGATTGAAGGTTAAAGTGTGCGTGCACGTACGATATTATTCATTCAATTGTACCAATTCAGACAAGAAAATGTGGTGAACACATAAACTATAAGATGAATTTATTCCGTATCTTTCCCCGTCAGTCAGTGGAACAATTATTATGTATTTCTTGGGGGTGGGGGTTCAATGCACGATTGTACATTAAACTTTTGTCTTTGAAAATCGAAGATTGGAAATTCTATTCGGATTTCGTCAAGCCCTAATGTCGAAATCATGCCCTTGTAGTTTAGACGTCCAGGTTGCCAATCTTACGCCCAAAGTCTCCTCCTTTTTCAACCAAACCAGCTACTGTGGAGTTGGTTGATTAATGGTCAACTGCAACTTATCATTCCGGTAAGTGATGCATTTCCTCTGGGTCTATCCCAAACCTGTGTGTGTAGGGAGAGAGAGGGATAATTAAAGCAGTGCAAGTTATCCAACTCCTATTGGTTCCTTTTTTCCTTTATCAGTTACCCAGGTCCCGACCATATAGGATAATGAGGTCACTGCTCATCAAAAGCAACGTCTCCGCTCGCAGTCCAATAATTATCCATGGTATACGTAGCATTTATTAGAAAATCAATAAATTTTTGTTGAGGACTCAACATAATATAACATGAGCCCCACCTTTCCATTAATTCCCAGTTTGAATAGCTTTTCGACTTCCTATACGAAAAGGTTGTCGGATATGAACTGAACTTGAAGGGAGAGATGAAGTTTATTGGCTAGAAGACTGATTCCTTGCGACGACACCAGTGTGCACAGGAATTGACAAGGCGATGTTCTTTAGGATTGACGGATCCACAAGCATTACCGGTAAATAGTTACCTTTTGAGCATCTTGGACGTATACTAGCACCCATTCACCAAAAGGAACTCTGTTGAGGACTCAACTTAATTGTCTTTCGACTTTGCTAAACTATTCAATTCTAACAATTCCATAATGACAAAGGGTTCTACTCAATCTCCTATATTTTAATTAATGACAAACAATCGTGCTTTTTGATTGGTTGTTTACAAATTGACCAATCAACCGCCTTTCTTTTAACTCTTATCACAATAGTTACAATGCCACAATTAGCATAATTCGTGTTATGTAATCGCGACCTCATTAATCAGATTGTTGCTATCGATCGAAATGGAGCGAATGAATAATTGAAAAATAACAACAATATGAATTTGGTCTTGATAAAATGTAATCGAATAGTCCAAGTACAGACTATAGCCAAATGCGCATATTGAGTTGACTGGCAATAGCAATTATGTAATTTAACAAAAGTACATTGGATAATTGTCAGATAAATGTGTAAAAGTTGGTAGGTGTTAGTGAATAAAACAACACGCTACAGCTGTCACTAGTTCCAACAAGTGGACCTAGAAGAAAAGGAAGGGTAGACGAATGCTGTTGACAATAATCTGACCGGGGCATTATCATGGATGTAACCGAACTAGCGTTCCAACAATCGGGAATTAGTCGGGATGTTATGCGAACTTGGAATTAGTGTTTCAACAACATTCCAAATAATTCGCTTTCACGATTTTCGAATGCATGCAAAAATATTACGGTCCAACCAAAAAAGGTGAATCAATCAGGCGGCCTCGTCAATCTTTGCCAACAATGGCGCCGTCTACTAGCCAAGAAACCTCGTTATGTTTTTACACTTGTTACGTTTATCAACTCATCGAAATCGATCGTTCTAATATGCTATAATCATATAGAGGTGACAATATCAACAGCCGGAAGCAAAGGAGTGCACACACAACATACCTCTCGACCGGTCGAGACGTGTTGAGCCAACTTGACCTTGGCAAAATTCCCACGACCCAACGTGCGTATCAGTTTGTATTTGCCCGTATTCGGATGTTCTTTCCACGAACAACGACTCGGTGTCGAACGCTGATTGGCCGACGTCGTAGGCGGATTCAAAACGGAGGCAACGGGGTGCGCATTTTTTTTCAAGCCATGATTGTTCACTGTCGTTTTGGGTGACGACGTGTCGGTAACTGTAGTAGTTGCAACAGCAGCGGGCGAATTGGATATATTTACACTGGGCATTGGGCTTTTGTGGTGATTGGTGGGATTGTCAGTTTTGGAAAACGAATCACCGATACGCTGAAATGAATGATAACAATTTTGTCGGGTTGGTTAGATGCTACATTTGAAGTCGACGAGACATCGGTAATAGACTGCAGTTTGAATCTCTAAAATGAATCACTAATATAGTAAAACCCAACGGAAAATATGGACAGACATTATGACACGTGAACTCAGTCCTTTTATATATACTAACTAAGCCCGGGATGCTAATGATCCTGAGGATTTGAGTAATGCTTATAAAGTCTCAATTTCCAATGATGGTGATATTCCTGACTGTTAGTCCTCCACGTGGTGCATCCTGGACTAGGTGCCTATAGGCATTTAGACTAATAACAGCAGGGTCCGAATGCACAGCGGTATAACTGGGCTTGATTTGGGATGTAATTAACATTTACAGTCTGCACACCTCAAGTGTCGTTCATTAAGTGCATATGGCAAAAAACGGTCTTTTTGCAGACCTTTTGGAATTTGGACTACCCTGGGCGATAATAGCCAGTGAGGAATGCTTATCCCCGATAATAATGATGATGATAATGAATATACTGAAATAAATACAGTGACAAATCATCGCAACACCAGTATGTAAATAAAAACGAGTTGGTACCAGAACCGTCTCTTCATTAATTCTCGAACAGTCCCTTTCTACTGTTCACCGTTTTAGGTTCAACAACTTAGCTAGTATTTCCCAATATACAGTTAAAATTACCTTTTCTTTTCTTTTGCAATTGGCATGTAACCATTTTACAAATTAAACATACATTATTACTTCTTTTTTGCATAGAAATAGCAATACCAGTCTCTAAGCTTTTCGTCTTTCGAAATACGTACTTGTCATTAACGGGGATAAACATCTCCCCACCGGCTATTTTCGCCCAGGGTAGCCCAATTTACCAAAAGTCTAAAATTTCATCAACCACCGGAAGTGGATTGGCCATTAATAGTAACTGGATTTAAAAAGGGGACATTGGCTAAAACCAGTTTTTTTTCGTATTAAGATACAAGCCACGATTATCAAGTTTAGGAACTGCCTTTTACAAACAACAACACGTACTTGAAATTGTTGGACGTAGATCGTGTTGAACTAACCGTCTTTATACCCCCCCCCAATTTAAGTGACTGAAACAAATATCGAGTTGACAATAACAAAAAACAATTTCCAGTTCACAACAATCTAATTCAAATTTTCGTGCAATTACCTCTTTATTGTGTCGAAAGTACTAAAAACACATGAAACAATTGTTAATCATAATTCAATTTCAAAAGAATGCTAATGATGGTAATATTCTTGACTGTTCCTCCTCCACGTAGTGCATCCTGGACAATAACAGTATAGACCGAGTGTACAGCGGTACAACTGGGTAGATGCAAGCATACATCTATGATACTTAAGAGGTATCTTGAGGCATTCGTATACCATATGTAACCGTTGGGCTAAGGGAGGTAACGGCCTCGTCAATCCTTGCTAACAATGGCGACGTCACAAGGATGCCGTCTACCAGCCAAGCAACCTTGTTATTCTTCTACGTTTGTTACTCTTATCAAGCCTTCAAAGTCGGTCATTTATATGACCACGTTACCAACCAAAATGAATGGGATGGGTACATTGGAATGTTAATGATCCTCCTGAGCAATGCTTACAGTCACTATTTCCAGCAATAGTAATATTTATTACTGTTAGCGCCACGTAACGCATCCTGGACGAGGTGCATTTACACACCCAGTCTAATCCAGCAACAACCGAGTGTACGCACAGCATTGTGACATGGCTACCGATCCAGCAGATAGTGATTGAAATCATACACACGGGTTACCTAAAAAGTATTTTAAGGAATATGTGTACCATATGTAGCCAATGGAAACAGAAATAAAATTAAGGAACCTTGTTCATATTTGTGAACGACAGCACCGTCGCAAGGACGTCGTCTACCAGCCAAGAAACTTCACTATTCTTCCACGTTTGTTACGTTTATGAAGTCATTGAAATAGATTGTTTGATATGCTGTATGCTGACTACATCGCCAACCACAACACATAAATGAATTTTCACTTTATTAGTAAAAACGGTTTAACTTTCAGCAGTTGAAAGTGATTAAACACTGTTTCACGTTCTAAATCTTTATTTTTTTAAATTGATTTTTAAAATTCGAAAAACCAGTTTATTTAAATTTTTATATAAACAGAAATTCTCATTCTTTCATCATTTTGAAAACTCAAATTGTTTTTCCAAAACTATTTACATAAATACCTTATTTTTAATTATAAAACACTTAATTTTACAGTTGTATCAATTCCCTGAAAAAATCGTTTTAAAAAACGCAATTGTGACTATAGAAGGTAACAATAAACGTATAAATTTCTTTTAATTACGAAAATGATTGAAAGATTATGGGGGATGCTAATGATCCTGAGCGGTACAGCGTTCGAATTTGGATAGCAGGAATCGTGTACACAGCGGCATAACTGAGCTTCCGCTCCGGTGGGTGAGTGCAAGCAAACATTCAGAGTATTTAGAGAGGTATACGTGTACTGGACTCCTACTAAAAAGCCTAAAAGGTATCTTAAGGTATTCATTTACCATATCTGGTCGGTAATATTTGTGAATCCGTCAATCAGCATCAAATCCCAATTACCCCACCACGTTAATTCCTGGAAGCGGTCTTCTAGACAAAAAGCTTCATTTATTCCCCATAATAACTCGGGATGCCACACGAACTTGGAACTAATAAAGAGATGGTTCTGCCAACTTTTGTTGTTGATGTATTACTTAAATGCTCATTAGCATTTTCTATAAGTTTTGGTTTCCCGGATGTGAAACATAAATTCTATCTCTTAAACTTTGTCTTCAACCTAAACGTAAATAATCCAACACTATTATTATCCTAACATCTGTTTCATGTATTTATTTTAGTTGGTGACGTAGTCACCTCTTCATTCTTTTTCACATTTATACGGCATATAAAACGATCGACTTCAATGGTTTGATAAGCGAAACAAATGTAGAAAAATAATAAAGTTTCTTGAAAAGTAGACGGCATCCTTATAACGTTGCCACTGTCTGACTTTTTATCTCCCTTAGTTCAACGGCTACATATGGTATACGTATCACTTAAGATACCTTTTAAGTATCCTGGGTGTATGCTCACACCGTAGCGGAAGCCCAGTTATACCACTGTGTATTTAATCCCTGCTGTTATTAGTCTAGGTACCAACAAGTACCTAGTCCAGAATGCACCACATGAAAGAAGAAGAGTCAGGACCATTACTATCATTAGAAATTGAGACTTTGTATAAGCATTACTCAAATCCTCGTGGATCATCAATATCCCAGGTTTTTTTTATTGTTAGACCCTCAGGCATCTTTTCAATTAGTACAACAGTTTCTTACAAACAAGATATATGCTGATTGACATATGTTCATAGTAACAAAACCCAAAAGTATTTTCTTCATATATGTGCAAAAATACAAAAACCTGCCTAAATATGTACAGTTTAGATCGATGAAACTCAATTCTACTTTACAATAATAATTGTTACAACACACATAGAGTATCAATTTTCTGAAAACTTCATTCATATAGGTAGAATTAAAATGAAGTTTTTTTCATGTAAAAATAATACAAGCGAATTAAATAATGACACTATAATTCTTGTTCAAATAAAACTGTTAAAAAATAGAATATAAACACTAGAATGGATTTATATGCATGAATAAAAATTAACATAATTTAAATTTTGTCACTAATTTGACTTAGCATAGTTTCAATAAAAATCGTTATATTAAAAAAACCATAGTAGCCTAAATTGAATTAAAGTCGATTATACTGAATAAGAATAGTTAGTTAACACGCGATAAAATATGATTCACATTTGAGTTTGAAAACTGTCAATGTGTACCACGTGGTCAACAAAAAATAAATTTATTCGATTAAATAATTTAAAATATATTATTGGCATTATATTAAGTATTAACAATAATAATAATCATTAAAAGCTGAAAACTCGCGAAATATACGTGTAAGTTTACCCATCGTTATTAGATGAACTATCGTTAAATGGTCTATATAAAATATTGAACAGTTTAACTCAACCTTTTTTAAAAGTAAAATTGAAAAAATTTTCAATAAACACAAATATTTGCGTACAAAACGGAGATTTTTATGTTGTCCTTTTCAGGTACCATATTTTTAAATGTCTTGCGGAAAACCCATCTGTCGGCAGTGGACAAACGGGGGCCTACATTTAATGCCGATAGTGGGATTCAAACCCAAGTTCACTCATGTCTATATAGAGCGCTATACAGTTAGACAAACACGGCACCACCAATGACTGGCTTAAATGGAGATGAACATATAAAAGTATGTCTAAACATTAAATAAATAAGTTAAATGTTTAGACGAGGGTGCTAATAATCCTGAGGATTTGAGTATTGCTTATAAAGTCTCAATTTCCAATAATGGTGATATTCCTTACTATTCGTCCTCCATGTGGTGCATTCCGGACTAGGTGCCAACGGCATTTAGACTAATAACAGCAAAGATCGAATGCACAGCACGGGTGGGTGCAAGTATACACCCAGAGTACTAAAATGGTATGTAGTCCTTAACCTAAGATAACCCTGACAAAAAGTCAAGCGGCCTCGTCAATCTTTACGAAGTGGCACTGTTACCAGAGAAAAAACTGCTTTTTTCATGTTTGTTTAACTTATAAATCCATCGAAGTCGATCGTTTAATATGCCATACAAATACAGAAATAATCAAAAGGTGACTATATCACCAATCACAATAAATAAATAAATAAATATTTAAACACAACTCATATTCTATGCAAAGTAATTCAATAACCGTCCTTTACAAATCAAAATCTGTTACAATAAAATTCCTTTTACACATAACAAGTATGTAATCACTTTTGAAATAGATAAAATATTACTATAAAAAGGCAGTAAGACAGACAACATAACGCTAGCAAAAAAAGTAATGTTTTAATAAATCTGCAATTCCAATTCCTGAATACAAGAGTAAATTTTAAACACGTCAATATTAATATGGATCAGCAATTTGGTGCTTTAATTAATTTAATAATCCCAATATACTAATTTTCAAATTCATTACAGTTTGTGCCGGGGTGGTCTAGCGGTACAGCGCCCGAATTCGGACCTCGGTGGGCATGGGTTCGAATCCCATCACCGGCACTAAAATGAGGGCCCACGTTCGGCTTCGCTATAATATCCACTGCTGAAAGATGTTTCTTGTAAAACATTCAAAGTAGCAAACATAAAATAAGTAAATAAATGCAACGTTTTGACCTGTTCTTAGAAATCCTAAAGCAACCTGACGTATCGTTACTTTGACTAGCTCAACACCGGAAAAGTATTTAGGAGAATGTTGTTCAGTATGATCACATTATTATTATCACAGAAACAATAATTAATTCATTTACATTTAGTCACCTCATCATTGTTTCTACATTTGTACAGAATATTCAACAATCAACTCCAATGGCTTGATAAGCGCCACTTTCCTTTTATGTTTATTAAATAAATTATATCGAAAACTTTCAAAAGTTTATAACAACAGGTGTATACTATAAAACTTAATGCAATTAAAAACGTGTTTCATTAATTCTGACACCCATATAGTTTACATACACAATAAATAAGTAAAATAAATTTAATTAGCATGCGTATACTTTAAAAGCTGTCAGTTCAATACAAATACATACACCAATCAGGCGTGTCGCACTGTATGTCACAAGGATGTCACCTTAAACTAGTTCATTTTAACTTTTACAAATTATTACAGTGCTTATAATAAAAAATTGGTTTATTATTATTTTTAAACTTTTATCCTTTTCACTTACTCTTTACAATTTATTCCACTCTATTATATTTCTGTTTTTCATCTCAATTTCATAGCTTTTTCTGCTATAAATTCCTCCATTTATCTTACCCTCCATTTCATATTTCCCACTAATAATTTAAATAAAATAGAATCAAACACTTAAAACGCCTGTCCTACTCAACTTGTGTACAATCCTGAAGCCTTAAAAAATCCACACCTACACAGATACACAAGAAGCATTACAATATGCTATATTTGAACTAATTTGAAAAAAGTAATAAAGCAACTATTAGTCAAAATGGCAATTTTAAAACTTAAAAAATAAAAACTTACAAATACTATTATCTAATTCAACTCATATCGAAATTAAAAATAACAAAGTAGAATTGTAAAAATTACTAGATAAACATTATAATTTCTTCGTATTAAAAAATATATCAATTGTACCAACTAGTTAATATAATAAAAATAAAGCTAATACAATACAAAAATTTAATACAACATACTTGATCTAACTAAAGTTTTAAAAAAATTATTACACAAAATTTAATTACCCAAATATATTTAACTCGTTTTAATAAAACATAAAATAAAATGTAAAATAAAAATTCCTTTAATTTAAAAGATAACAAATAGATATAAATAAACATTAAAACATATAAATAAAACTTTTAAGCAACTGTATACAAACATGTTCATAAAATAATATATAAAAATCTTACCGTTAAAGTAGAGTTTTCAACATTAAGTTTTAACATCAAAAACTATATTAAAATACATTTTATATAATTTTCCGCTTAAAAAAGAAACATAATAATGAAACCAAATGAATTTGTACTTTGCATACACCGCGTTTACTCTACATTTGTAAACAGAAGACAAAACAATAATTGATAAAATTGAAAAACAAAAAATTTAAAATTTAAAATATGTAAAATATTTTAATTTTTTAAAATATAATATTATAAAACAAAAAATATATAATTTTTGCAATTTATGACTACGTTACTCATGTACAATCCTATGTCGTGAATCGATAGTACAGAAAGCATTTCTATTAAATAACAATAATAATAATAATAATAATAATAATAATAATAATAATAATAATAATAATAATAAATAATACCAATTACAAAATATATATATTAATTTTTTTTATTGGCAACATTTAGTTTTTAAACTAAAATTAAAGTAACAATTTCAAATTAAATACTTGCGAACTTCAATTGAAACCTATACCTGACTTCAGGAAAACTGATAGCAGGGGACTTAGAGGCTTTCTGACAAATACTAATTGAAAAAATTTATATACTTATGATCTTGAAGCTGCCTATGCCTTCTTCAACAAGGTAATTAGTGAAGGGTTAAATCTCTTTGTTCCTTTCAGAATTCCTATACATACTAAGCCTAGACTTCCTAAAGCCTTATCCAGAATGATTCACAAGCGGAATAAGGCCTTCAATTTATGAAAAGCTACAAAGCTACCTTGCTTCCACTATAGATACCTAGATACTCGTAATGAATGTACTAGACTTATTAGAACGTACAGAGGGAACACATTACACAAACTTCTAAATAAAGCTAAATTTAATAAAGCACTCCTATTCAAATTTATCAGGAATAAGCGGGTGAACACTTTTTTCTTTCCTCGTCTTAAAGATCAACAAGGTAAGGAAATATTGGGTCCTTCTAGTTGTAACCTGTTTAAAGAATTTTTTAACTCGGTTTTTCAAACCCCCGGAGTTACTCAGTCTCTCCCTACATCTGAGTGTCCACCTATAACACCTCTAATAATCTCTAAGCTCTCAGTCTCAGACTGCCTTAGGCACCTTAAGTCTATGTCTTGTGGTGCTGATAGGATATACCCTAGGATTTTGAAAAAATATGCGGATATTCTTTTCCCTCCCCTAACCTATATTTTTAATCTTTTGGTTCAGGCTGGGCAAGTACCCTCCATATGGAAAGTCGCTTTTATTAGGCCTATCCACAAGTCTGGGAGTAAATCTCTACCAAACAGCTATAGGCCTATTAGCATTCTCTTTACACCTAGTAAAATAATGGAAAGGTTTATTAGATCCCATTTACTGGACCATCTCTTTAAGCTTAATATTATTAGTCCCGCTCAACATGGCTTTATGCCAAAGAGGTCGTGTCTTACAAATCTTATTACCTACTCAAATAGCGTCACAGACTTGCTTCAGAGGCATCAGTCTGTTGATACTATTTATTTTGATTTTGCTAAGGCTTTCGATAAAGTTCCACATAATCTTCTTATTGCAAAGCTCAAGTCTGTAGGGATAGTAGGGTCCATTCTAGCCTGAATTAAAGATTTTCTCTCCAACCGTACTTTTAAGGTTCGGGTAGGGGCAGATACCTCCTCCTCTTGTCCTATCTCCTCTGGGGTTCCTCAAGGGTCTGCCTTAGGCCTCCTATTATTTATTCTCTTTATAAATGATTTACCTTCTGCCGTTCACTCTAGTATTCTGCTTTATGCAGACGACGTTAAGATCTGGGGGACCAACCCAGAATTACTTCAAACGGACATTTTTGATATCTTCAATTGGTCTTTAAAGAATCAGCTTCCACTCAATAAGGATAAATGTCAGCACATTACTTTCGGACGACCGTCTGGCACGGTTTTTTATCTTCCTCCTAACTCAGCCGATAAAATCGACCAAATCTATTAAGGATTTAGAAGTTATATTTGATTCTTCGCTTAATTTTGCTGAACTCTTTGGCTACTTCGAAATGTTTCAGGCTCATTAAGTTTTTTACAAGAAATCTTAGAAGGATCCCACCTAAATGTTTACTCCTACTTTACATGCTATACCTCAGACCTCATCTTGAATACTGCGCTCAAGTTACATCTCCCATCCTAATACCTGACGTACTAAGATTAGACAAGGTACAGAGGGCTGTCACTAAAAGTCTCATGGGTTTAAGAACCTTTCTTATCCTCAAAGGCTCAAATCCCTAAAATTATTTCCTCTAAGTGATAGGCGTCTCCGGGGTGATGTTATCCTGACTTATCAACTTTTAATTCCGGCTCTCATGTGCCCTTTTTTACTTTAGCCCAAAATTTACTCAGGGGACATAACCTTAAATTATCTAAACCTAGATTTTTTTCCAGATTGAAAAGTCATCACTTTTCACACAAAGTGATCACTCTATGGAACAATCTGCCTGGCAGCGTCATCTCTGCGTCCTCACTTTCAGCTTTCAAAAAGGCATATGACAATTATCAGCTTTCCAAATTCATTTGATCTATCCTTTTACCTCTGACTAACTTCTGGTATCCTAATATTCAGCCATGTTAATTTAATTTAATTTTTATTGTTATTAATTTTTTGATAAACTTGATAAACAGAACCGAGGATCAAAAGGAGTTTTACTCCTACTCAACTCGTGTATTCAACCTGAACCTGAACCTGAAATTCAAATTATATGACTTATAATATTAATTAAAATTTTTTGACAATTATAAACTTTGTATGTATATATATATATATATATATATATATATATATAAATTAATTTTTTAATTGTATTTTTTTAATAATTTAAAAATTATTAGTAATTTAACACTGTATACTATCTTTTAATTGATGCTTTTTCCTTCTTATAAACTGTATTTTAAACTTAATTATTTTGAGTATGTATTATTTTTGTCCCAAGGTAATGTACACGTGTAGTTGTAGTTTATTTATAATGTAAATTGTTGTTTTGTAGTAATTAATGTTATAAAAATGTGCAGTAAATCTTTAAAAAATGTGCACATATAATCCACGTTTGTAAATTGTCTTCTTGTTAGCAGTTTTTTATTGTTAATGTAATAATTACTTTTTGTCAATTTTATTGTTATCTGCATTTACGTAACAATAAAAAACAACATTTATTTGTTTAAAAGTTATTCAAATTTAGAAAACGGTTGCTGTTAAAAAAATTATTTTTAGAAGCAAAGTAAAACTTGTAAGATCTAATTAAAATCTCCTTGTATTCCTTAAGATAACACGGAAATTAATATAGATATTAACCAACGCATTTAACTGAGTTTAATTCAAAACGTTTTTGTGTAATTTAAAATATTACTATACAAGTTTTTATTACAAAAAATAGAAAATTACATAACTCTACTGTTTACCAACAAGAAAAATAGGACTTAATACACAAAATTACGACTTCAACAACACAAATGATAAAATTAAAATACGAAATAAAATGTTTGTAAAACAAAATGCTAATATTGTTTAACTGTACAATAATATAAAAAATTGTCATTTGGTAAAAGTGGCTGTTTTTTAATAATCAGGTCACTAAACAACGCTTTAAAATACCAAAAAAATGTTTACTGTAAAAATTAAAATAGAGTAATATAATGTAGTAAAAGTGTGGTAAAGCAATTAGTAAATCATTATGATTTAATTTTAATGATAAATCTAGAAAACAGAAAAAATAATGCATTTTAATATTGTCATAAAAATTTAGGATTGTACACAATTTGAGTATGTCGAAACGCCTTTTGGTACTTAGTTCTTAAATCGTCTCAAATAATCGAGGAGGATATGAAATAGAAGGTAAGGTAAAGAGGGATTTATTACAGAAAAATTAAAATTAGGACAAAAATTAAGGTAAATAGTGGAACAGTTAACAATTATAAAAAGCGAACAAAAATAACAAATATACGAAAGCAATAATAAAACAAGTTTCTTATTTTAATGCAAAAACACTGCAATAATTCTCAAAAAAAAAACAAAAAAGGGTGAAAGATAAAATAACGTTTCACTTAACGTGCAACGTAACGCGCGCCCCACATTATGAGTGGTAAGGTTACTAAAATGCAACTAGTTGTAGAAAACTTTTCAAATATTAAACTTTTTAATTTTAAAAATTTATGTTTATAAGGTTTTTTGACTGGGCATACCCAGTCGTTTTTAAAAAAACAAAAATTGAATATTTTTAATGAATACAGTTTTTAATAAACATTTTTCCACTAAATTTTATTGTCATAAACTACAAAAATAGTTAATAGTTTGTTGTTCTTTTTTTAGATTAGTATAACATTGGCTAAAGCAAAATACTAAACAATTAAGACGTCAAAACTTAGAAATTTTATTTAATTTTTTAAAAATACACATTTTATTAATTTGCTACAATGACGGTAATAATTCCAATTTAATAATTTTATAAGTTGTATTAGAACTGTTATTAAAATAGATGAACAACAACTAACTGTACAAAATTTTGTTATTTTCACCGAGTTTATATTGTTTACATAATTTATACATATACATAACAAATTGTTTAAAAAATACTTTTACAAATGTACAATTTTAAGTTTATTCATAATTTCCAAACATTGTTTTATCAATGATTTTTCTAAAATTCGAAACCAATAAACTGCTCCTTGAATGCGTTTGAATCGAATTCCGTACGTGTTCACCCGAGTCATGTGCAAAATTTCAATTTCGTATTCAATTACCATTACATTATTATTAATTAAATCTAACGAATTGTCAAATGGATTTCCATATATAAAATTTGAACGGTTGGAATCGTTTATAGAATGCGTGCAAGATAAAATGTATGCAGTGCGAAATGTATACTGGATTTGATTTTGTTGAACAATTTGATTGATTACTGTTTGGAGAATATCTATGTTGGAATTTTGGACAAAAACACCGAATGCCCAGTTGATTTGGCGAGGTTTAATTGTTTGGATAGATAATTTGAGTTTTGACATATCTTAAGAAAGATTATTATTATTATTATTATTATTATTATTATTATTATTTTTATTATTATTATTATTTTTATTATCATCATCATCATTATTACAATTACAACTAGTTTAAATACTTTAGTTGAAGTATATTCAGTGTCATAGGATACAAAATATGAAATGAAAAAAGAAAATAAATAAATTTAAAAAAAAGAAAAGTTTGTGCCAAAATGACTAGTAAAAAGATAACTAGTCTTTAAGGTAAAAAGATCAAAACATATTAATTAATATTTGACAAACACGAACAATTCATTCTTTATAAATTCATAGTTGATTAAATATCTCGCCAAATAAGGAATGCACAAATTATGGTACATGTTTGTCTTTGATTAAATATAAATGAAGTATTTCCTTGTTTCACCGACTGAAATTAATTTGTTGAGGTTGGGGTGTAGAGGGTAATCATTATCCCCCATTATTCGCTTGATCAGTAGACGACAATTCTTAAAGTGTCCCTTGATTATTTTGTTGGTAATTTCTACATGTGTAATACTTACTAACTTAGCTATACCAGTGATACATCTTTTTAAAATAACAAAATCTTTTTTAACAAACCTGAAAATATAACTGGTAAGCACTACAGAATCATTGGGATAAAGGTTGACTTAAAAAATAAATGGATTATTTTAAAGCTAATATAAAAACATCTTAAACTTTTTTTATAGAATAGCAAAGCTTCCTAGTCTTTGTAAATACTAAATGTAAGTGATTAGATTAAGTGAGGTTTTTATTTAGGTTGACTCCAGGATACTCAAAATCATTACTGGGGTTTATGTTAGTGTTTTTGAGTCGAATTGAGAATTCACGTTATGTTTGTAAAACCTAGAGGGCTTTGTCGTTGTAAATTTTTTTACAAGAAACATGTCTTTCAGCATTGGACATTTTAGCAAAGCCAAACGTAGGCCTGCATTTAATGGGTCGGTGGTGGAATTTAAAAGCAAACCAACCCATGTACAAATCGAGCGCTGTACCGCTAGACCACCCCGCCACATACTTGAAGTATATAAACTGATAATAATACTAATTTAAGGTAGCTAAACAAACAATAAGAAATAATTTAACATAAGCATCAAAAGCGTAACCTTTTGACTAACCTGATGTGGTGTTTGTATTACATAATGTCGTGTTTTCTTTATTTTCAATTTTAATCAATTTTATTATTTGTTCATTTACATTATTTTCCTTCAATTTGGTCGTATTTTTTAATTTAATACCGTAGTTACTACTGTTATTATTATTGTTGTTGTTACTACTATCATTTAACTTTAAATTTTGAAACGTTTTATTCATTTCTATCGAAATTTGTTGGGGTGATAATGATTTTCTAAAAAAGTAATACAAATTATTCATGATCATAAAATTGTATTTTTTGTTTAAATATTTTAATGAAAGGTATTTTTAATACATAAAAATATGTAGTAAACTTCTAGAAAAAAAAACTTGCAAATAATGCTAACAGAAGAATAATCAACTTTTCTATTCTAGAATACATTTTAATGGATTTGCAGTAGATTGACAATTGAATACGTAAAACATAATACATTTTTATCTTTGAGCTAAATTATAGATTATACAACATTGTGGAATTAACATTTTAAAATTGCAGTAATGCAGTCATTTATATATTTGTGATTCTGATTGCAATATATATATTATTTAAGTATATTTATATGGTTTATCTGTTTTCCACTGTATTTAGTTTTCCACCTTGTAGCTAATAGTTCTAATCTTGTTTAGTTAATAAATACGGAAATAAAACACAAAATAATTATTTTACTATCATTCTACAACCTCTAGCTCTTAGCTTGTACCTGATAGATATGAGTTCAAATCTCACCACCGACCCGCTAATTGTAGGTCCACGTTTGGCTTCGCTAAACTGTCCCCACTGCTGAAAGATGCGAGTTTTCCGTAAAACATTCAAAGTAGTGACAATAAATAAATAAACTAAAAAATAAATAGAACTGCTAGTAATTTAACTACACAATTAAACAGTGTTAATTTAATTTTAACCAGTTTCTACTTACACCAAAAGAAGAAAGTATATTTACAGAGCGTTTTTGTAAACATTGTACAAAATAGAGTGGCATTACTAGAATTTGGTGCTCTAAATTAAATAAATAAACTATTTCATATTATTATTATTATTAACAATTTTTAATTAAACATATTGCAAAATTAATCTGCATGAATAATAATCATAAATAGAACTTTAAAATAAAATAATAAATACTAATGTTATTGCTCTATTGCAAAAATGGATATTGTTGTATATTATAAGTAAAAATTATTTTTGTAAATAATGTTACTTGATGTGTATTGCTAAAGTATTATCTTTGGTATGTATTAGTAAGTCAAATAAATAGAGCAGAATGTATTACAGCACTTTCATTTTCACCCACCGACAGTCATTTTTTGCACTGTAGTTTTATCCAATCTAATTACAATGTCAGTTCTTTAATTAATAAATACTATTAACTGTACAACCTAGCAGTACAACGCTCAATTTGAACCTTGGTGGGTTCGAATTCCACCACTGGCCCACTAAAATGCGGTCCCACTGCTAAAAGATGCGCGTTTCCCGTTTCAAAACATTCACAAGTAGCAAACATGAAAAAAATTAAATAAATAAAAAATTCTCGACAGGTACATCGGGGGAACAATCTTATTGCTTTCCACAACAAAAGGAATTGTTGGTTGTGTTGGAAACAGAGTACTTACAAGTCATTGCATGCGCAACGTGTTGTTGCCTTTCGGTTTAAACATTTTTCTACTCCACAATTCTCTCCTATTTTGCTATTCAAATTAGCGACAT
Organism: Cardicola forsteri; assembly: GCA_025895645.1. Lineage (NCBI taxonomy): Eukaryota > Metazoa > Platyhelminthes > Trematoda > Strigeidida > Aporocotylidae > Cardicola > Cardicola forsteri. The sequence continues at coordinate 69,551 of JAKXYG010001297.1, read as the reverse complement.
AATTTGATTGAATTTCTTTAAATATAGAAGGCAATTTCGGTTTGTTGACAATTTGACCCGAATTTACATTATTATTATTATTATTGGTGGTGGTGGTGCTAATAGTGTTAACAACATGTTTGTTCTTTTCGTCCAACAATTTAACTGAATCGGACTTGATTGACGAGGATTTGCGCTGCCGATGACTAAAAAAATTCAAATGACTATTTTTAAACATTCGAAATTTGGTCAACAATTTGTTGCTTCGTTTGTGGACGCCAACATGCATCGCCGATTTGCAGTGCTTGTTGGCGGTGGCGGTATCGGGGACCTCAGCATCTTGATCTTGTCTTACCGATTGATCAACTCCAACCAGACGGTTGTCACATAGCGTTTGATGTCGTTTGATGCACGTTGGTTTGTTGTTAGTGCTGTTGTTTTTGTTGACCTTGGATTGATGGGGCCATATTTTTGAGTTTAAAATGTCGAGTGAATGTTTTGACTGGCCTAAATGCGATTGCAAGGGAGATGTACTGCCAAGTAGCGAATTTTGGTTGGAACTGCAACGATAGCAATTGACGAATAAAATAATAATCAATATTATTTTATTTCATTAAAAAAAATTAGATTAATTTTTTTGGAAACAATATTCTTTTATTATTGACATTTACGGATTGGAAACGTGGAGTATTAAAAAAGCCCAACAGATAAAACTGAAATGATTAAAAATAAAGATGCTTTGATAATCGTTAGGAGTGTCCAAATCGGATAGAATAGGAAGAAAACTAAAGTCATCGAAGTTCATAAGACAATTCAAGAAAAAAGGTTAAGGTAGTACGACCATATTCTACGTAGAGAATAAAAATACGTTACAAGACTAACAATGGCATTTGAAGTGAAAGGTATAAAAGACCGTGGTCGACCAAAGCGAAGATGGTTTAATTGTGTGGAAACAGATATGAAGGAAAAGGCACTAACAAAAGCTGACGATTTGGTCAGAACCAAATGGAGAATGCTGACCAGAAACAGCGACCCCCTCATAAAAAAGAAAACAGTTGTAAAAAGAAGAAGATTGACATTTTTGTTTGAATGCATCATTTCTTTTTATTGGTGCAAAAGCTATATAGACAACCGTTCCCACGCCACATCCGTTCCGATTAAGTCAGTTTGGTTTCAATGCTATCAATTTGGCAATATACGTTTTTCCTTCCGGTCTTGCATTTTATTATCATTATTTTAAAAGTAGATATTGACCAGCATAAATTTCACGCAAGTGAGGCCGCTTGGCCCACTGCCCAATTAGTAATCCCAACTACGTGGCACCTTAAAGTCCAAGCTTCTAAAGATCTAGATAAATAGATGGTCAATATGAAAATGGGGTTTTGTTTTAGTGTTCGTGAGAACAAAAACGTTTTTATGTTGTACTTGCACAATGTTGCTCAAATTATTTAAATTTAAAAGGTTTTGCTTAAACAAATTATTGATTAAAAATTTTGAATAAATAGAGATATCAAAAGTGGTCATACTATATTATTATTAATAATAATAATATTGCTAATATTACTGTTTAGACGGTTCCAAATCTACTTAAAAAAGAGGACAAAGCCTAATAAAAACAAACAAGAAATTACAACAAGGAAACACAAGTATATTTGCAATGACAGCAAAATGTTTTAAGCACAATTATACAAAACAATCTTGCAGTATCTTGCGTTTTTAAAGCAAAAGAGTTTTATAATGTAATATGATTATTGGTGGTTCATTAAATGTAACTTTAAGCACACACACACACAATTATATGTGTTGGTACAAATATCAATACATTGACTTAGGACAGAGGTACTCCTAATGTTGTACCGTTGTATGTGGTGCACTGCAAACTAGATTACACAAAAAAGAAATTGAATTCACAGTGGTTATGTATAACTTTCTCCAAGTGTATCTAAAAGGTAGGTGATAAAACCAACCAAGGAAAAAAGTTGCGAAAGAAGGAGCCAATAAGAGTCAGATAACCTTTTGTGTGAGTGTGTGATACTCGGCAGTTGGGGATGGAAAAGTTTCAAAAAGTGTGACCAAATTTGCACGATGACGCAATACAAATCGTATAGTACTGTGTAAATATTGATTTTTCCACCTTATGTACATTTTCAATGTTAAACATTCCCCTTTTGATAGAAGAATGCACCAACGTATTTAGCAACTAGGTACCAACAAAATATAAGCCATTTGTAGACATTAATACTACGTTGACATAAACGCTGAGCATAAATCAGGAACTTTTATATTTCATTGCGATACAGTGTCAATAAACGTTAAAGTGCAAAATTTACAAATTACAGTAGGAACTGAAATACGGTAATTAATAAAAAATAGTCCTCCTTTTAAAAGCATCAAACTGATAAGTCGATTTGCGTAACAGATAGCCAATGGCCTGGTTAACAAGTCACTTCTACATATATATATGTTATGTGTAATTCGTAATATTTGATTCTGGTCTAAACCTTGTGTTGTGTCCTTGTTTTAACCCCTAAGATTAGTGGGTTAGCAAGTCAAAATATTCAGATAATAAGTAGTTTACTTGAATGCTAATCCAACCAACACCTAGGCATAATACAAACAATATTATTTGTGTTTATTAATGTCATTATCTGTACAACTTGCCTTTATCAACTTACAAAAGAGCGTCAAACAGTTTTTAAACCACACACACACACACGTTCACTTACTCAAAATTATAAATTGGATAAATTGGTGTTTGGTTGCATGCGACAGATTTTCTGATTTTTGTCTTTTGTCTGACATCATTTTTTCTGTTATACGTTGGAGATTGTGACTTTGTCCGTCTAATGAAGACAATATTTTGTCCATTTAAGCAGCCTTGTTTGGAAAGTACATTGAAACTGTTTTGTGAAGTAATTTTAGAACTGTTGCAATCATTTTCGAACAACGTTCTGCAAACAAATAAGGTTAGTCAAATTATGTCTATAATTATCACAATAAAAATTTAAAAGGTGATTGGTTGTTATTAATTGGACCAATCAAATTGTAAAGTTAGCCTACGTTTCTGATTGGTTCAGCAATTCAGTACAAATTTCAACCAATCACCTATCACTTGGAATAACTTATCCAATAAATTAATGTAATTTTCTAAATCATACCTTGTTTTTTACGGTTTTGGATTAGATAAATAAGGTATGTATAATTATTATTCAATCAACACATAATAATATTTTTATTATGTAGTTTTATTGTTCAAATGTTTTACGAGAAAACACATTTTTAGAAAAGTTAAACTCCAAACCGTCTAAAAATATTCAAGAAAAAATCAAAAATATTAATTTATTATTAGTTAAATTTGTTTATTTTCCAAAATGGTAATATGTTTAAAGTTTAACTTGTAAATGTAGAAAGTGTTCACTACATATAATATCCTTGTTTTTAAAATTTTTATTTTATGTTTATCTGGCGTGATCTAATTTTAAATATTGAGATCATAATGGCAACTCACTCTCGTTCACTACATAATATCATTACAATTAAACGAAGAGAATTACTTGGTCAAATTCTACGTTTACCGTCCGAAAGACCAGTAAGATCGGTTTTGCAATGGATAATTTAAAATGGTTTAAATAAAGATTGGGCTAGACTACAGGAAACTAGGCTAAGAATTATTCGGGAAGATCTAATTGAAGTGAATGTTTCATGAAATCAAACAAAACGTTTGGCAAAATATTCAAATACTTGAAAAATTTTTTGTTGTTTTTTGTCCTTTTTGAATTACGGGACTTTGTTGTTGTTGTTTTGCTGTAATTGTTGTCTTATTGTTCCATGCTTATTTTAAAGCAAAAGCGTTTTGTTATATATATATATATCATGTAGAGCATATATTTTAAAAAACCAAATCCTTATGCTACTACATAAGAAGATTAAGAAAACTAAATGTTGACAATTATATTACTAAATTGTTCGTTACATCATGTTTTTATCTTTTAATGTTATATTGCTCAAATGTAATTTTTACTGGTTTATTAAAACAGGATTATGTTATTTAAAAAAAATGCATATCATTGGTATCAAAATCTGCAGGAATCAAATATTCTATCTTATTGAATAATATTGTTAATAAACATTTTAAATCCTGTATACAATTAGCATCAAGGATTGAAAGTAATAACAATCACCCACTACACGCAGCTTTAAACATTTCTAAAGCCTTTGGAAAAACAAGAGGAACCTACCTGCACATGAAAGCCAAAACTAATCAATACAAAAATTCACGTCTGCCTTACTTATCCAGAATATTAACCAATCCAGAATCAAACAAAATTGAACTACTAACAAACCTATCAAAGTAGGAATCATTCCACCCACGCATTTATTTGAACTAATTTGGACATCTTACAGTATAATGTAACAAGTGTGCCTTATAATGACTCATTCAATGCATAGTAATTTTGAAATTTTTTTAAAATCACATACTTACTATATTGACTATATTTGTATTCATTAACATATGATATTCTATTTCATTTTGATCCCATTATTTGTAATACCACTTTTTTTAATTTTTTGATCTTATTATTTTTTATATTGATGGTAAAAATGTACTTTTTGCTGAATGTATCTCTAGTGAGATATTATATATATATATATATATATATATATATATATATATATATATATATATATATATATTAGTACTAACATATTTTAACAAATAGTAAGTATATAAATTATCTCGTATTGTATAGTGAACATTCTTACTTTTGTTTGCAATAAACATATTTAGAAGAATATTGTTTGATTTCAGAAACTGTATTGGACTTTTTACATTTTGTAGTACGTTCTATAAGTACAAACGAACAATAAAAAGTTTAACATGTTTCCATTAAATGTTTCAAAATTTATATAATATTAAAGTATTATTAATCAAAACGTCTTAGTTATTTTTACAATAATACAACTGTTTAAACTTAAAAATGTTACAATCAATAGACATTTGTCTCAAAAGCAGCCTTATACTTCATGTTAAACATTTAAAAAATCAATGAATGTTATTTAAACGTTAGACAAATTATTGAAAAAAACTTTTGAGTTAAGTAACTAACAGTGCTGCTACCAATACTACTACAACAACTACTAATAAAATATAACCAAATTTACGCTTTGGTTAATTATTTAATAAAACTGTATACATCAGGCCAACTTCTGAAAAATAAATTTCTTTGTGCCTAGCTAAATATTTTACTAATCATGTAAAATTTAATAGACAAACGTTTTATCAATTCATTCCTTATTTTTTGTTTTACTGGCTATTAGAATAGACCAATCAGATTGCTTACACGACGTATTTCCGGTTAGCATGACGTGGTATAGCCATATTTGTTTTTTAACTGCGCACGTTGCATTTGTTAACATACAGTTAAGTTAGACGCAATATAAATTAAAATTGTAATTAGATTTAAAAAGGCAATTTAAATTTTCAATACTACGTCTCATGTTATATCTTAATTAAAATTTATACATGTTTTTAAAAAGTGATCTAAAAATAATTAAAATAATTAATAATTAAATTTATTTTTAGATCTGTTAAATTACAAATTTTAATTTAAAATAACTTTTAAATAAATAAATTTAAGTACATAATCATTTTCGTAATCATGCATTAACTTGAATTTTTTAATGCAAATTAAACTGAAAAAAAACGTACTTTGTTTAGGCGTCAACTGTTGACTAAAATCTTTCAAACTGGCTGTATCTTTTTTATTCGAATTATTGATTTGATTAAAAAATGATTGAAAATAGGTAATTTTTAATTTAATTCTCGATTTAACATCTGCATGATCCAATAAGTAATAAATAGTTCGGATATTATTGAAGTGATTTTGTTCAAATGTATCATGTATGTCATTCATATCAAATCCCAGTTTATTTAAAAGTTCTAAAAATTATGTAATTATTACGTTTGCATTTACTATTAACTTTTGTAATTTATTAAATATATTTACTTTTTTTGTAAATTTATATAATTTTTGTGTTTTAAATTTGTGTTGATTTATTTATTAATAAAACATCTTGTGTGCTTATAAATGTATATGATAAATGTACCTTTAGTTGAGTATTAAAGCTTATAATATATATATATATATATATATATATAATACAAAATCCTTTTGCTTTAAGAATAAGCATGGGGCAATAAGACAACAATTACAACAAAACAGTGACAACAACAACAATAAAGTCTCGTTGGCATTAAAAATTCTGCAAATCGAAGATTGCGCTTTCTTTCGGCTTTCACTCAACCTTGTCATCTGGTAACTTTGCCATCTAGATACGTTGTTGTTTGCCAAAATGGCGTCATCTTTCATTGTTCCCGCAGCAGTACAAATTTTTACAGAGGCCAGGTTGCCAACCTTGCGCTCAAACCCTCCTCCTTTATCTAGCCAGTCCCAAGGCTGAATCATTTCAAATCTAAATTAGGCGGAGTTAATAATAATAATAATTTTTATTTATTTATTTACTACTTTGAATGTTTTAAGAGAAACATCTTTCAGCAATGGATGATATTTTAGCAAAGCCGAACGTGGACCCAAATTTGGTACCGGTAGTGGGAGTCGAACCCTGATGTCCATTCACGTCCAAGTCCAGCGCTGTACTGCTAGGCCATCCCGGGCACATTATCATTTTTATAGGTTTGCCGTTACCGATCCCAAGCCCGGTTGAATAAGTAGGAGGGTTAAAACGCAAGTTTAGTAACTTAATGTTAGCACGGCAACAATTTACAATCAATAAGTGACTCATCCGACGAATCATAATGTAATCGGATTACAGGACACAGTCAATGAACTGGATAACTAGCCCATTCCTATATATATATGTCATATGTAATTTTGAATGTTGGATTTTGATTTAAACCTTGTTTTGACCTCTGGGACTAGTAGGTTAGTAAGTCAAAGTGTTCAAATCATAAGTAGCGTAACCGATAGTCAATGGACTGGTTAACAAGCCCATTTATATATATATGTTATGTGTAATTTGTAATATTTTATTTTGGTCTCAACCTTGTGTTGTGTTCTTGTTTTGACGCCTGGAACTAGTGGGTTGGAAAGTCAAAGTATTCAGATCATAAGTGGCTCACTTGAATGTCAATCCGCCCCAACACCAGGTATAAGACCTAACTTATAAAATATATTGCCAAAGAAATAACAAAAAATACAATTCTATAAACCTACAGCAAATAACAGGATTTAGTAAAATCTCAACTCCGCCTAGTTTATATCAGAAATGATTTAATCTAACCAGTCCCAAGCCTGGATAAAAGAGGAGGGTTTAAGAGCAAGGTTAGCAACCTGGCCTCTGTAAAAAAATTATACTGCTACGGAAACAATAAAAGGACGCCATTCTGGCAAACAACGGCAGGGAAGTGATTGCATGTATATAGATGACAGGGTTGAGTGAAAGCCGAAAGGAAGCTCAATCTTCGATTTGCTGAATCTTCAATGCTAACAAGACTTTGTTGTTGTTGTTGTTTTGTTGCATTTTTTCTTATTGCCCTATGCTTATTTTTAAAGGAAAAAGGTTTTGTATAATATATAATATATATAATATATAGTAAAATCTCTGTTATCTCAGCATTTTTAATACCAAAAATTTAATGAACAAACATAGTGCTCTATATGTTTAGAACAAAAACGTTTTGAAATAATGAACAATAATCATAATTATTATTAGGTCTAGTAGTAGTACTATAAAGTCGATAATACCATGTTGGCCATGAAAAAGGAAAATACCTGAATTTCTACATTCAAAATCTTATTTTTATACAAAAACAGTATTATTGCTACAACAGAACACCAAGACGTTTTACGAAAATGCATTTGAATTGTGAAATAAACCTATTAAAAATTGTGCAAATTATAGGATAATGACCAGATGTCATTGCATTAGTTAAAGTATAAATAAATTCTTGTTTGTTTTGTTATAGTGGCTTAAGTAGTTAATATATCAAGGTTTACTGTTGGCATTAATTACGGTTCTTTGTATAGTTTAACAAGATGTCTACTTATTGAAAACGGTTTTCCGTCAAACGTTTGAGTTTTAAAAATAATAACAATAAAAAAATAAGTTATAAAAGTTTAAAATTTTAAAATAACCAGTTTATAAGTTTATAATAATAATAATAAAATTATTTTAATATAAAGTATAATAATAACGACTAAACTTTACTTACCCACTTTTTCTGAATCAATAATACCCACATCTGTTTGAACATAAGGTTGTAGTTTATTGCTCTCAAAACCCTTATTAACCCAAGGATCGTTCATTAGTTCCTATAATTTAAAAATAAAACGTTTGTTTTAAAACAGGTGTACACATTGGAAATTACTTTGTGGTCTCTTTAAAAAATGTACATTATTTGAGAAAAAATTAATGATGTCATTTTTGAAAACTACAGCAAAAACATAAAAAGTCCATTTTTAATTTAAAAAATTATCAGTGCTAAAAATTAAAAAAATGCAATCATAAAACTATCTTTAAATAAAAAATCTAGGCTGTTTAGTCCGGATGTTAAAAGTGACTACTAAAAGTATATAGTATTGTTAATTTGAGAAAATTATGTTTAAACATTGTTACATTACAATTGTTTAAATGCACACTTAAATACACACATTATTATTACTATTAATAATAATAATAATAATAATAATAATCCAATTATTTTCTAAACAACACGGTAACCCCTTTAAAACAATTTTCGTGTTTATATCAATATGTTACATAAAAGATGGTTTTTCAAGAAAAAACGTAGTTTAAAATGTTTACTTTAAACACCAGATGGATAAACATGAATTAAATTTATTAAAAATTCAGTTAATCTTGTTTGAAAAAATATTTATTAATGTTTAAGTAAGTTATTTTGTTATTAATTATTTATAAATTAATTAAATAATTGTAAAAATGCATTTTTAATATTATTTAATTATATAATAAAAAATATTAGTGTTTTTTTACAAAAGTAATATATAAATTTTTATACAACTTAGTAAGTTTATCTATTTTGTAAACATTGATATTGTACGTAAAACGTTAGCAATGGGGTCATTTGTTTGTTATTTGTAAAGCATTTCAAATAGTACTTGTGCTAAATGCAAACATTATTTGTTTATATTGGATAACTTCCCTTTGAATAATGTTTCTAATACGTAACTAAAACAACATTTAACAAATAAACTAACTGCTAAAACATAAACTAATATTATTGGTTGTTGAATAAAGAACCAATAAATAGAAGCCTTTATTTACTCTTATTGGTTGATCATTTTAGTAAATGTTCAACCAATTACCAAATGCTAAAATATTATTGGTTGATTATTGAAAGGCTTTACTTTATTGGTTACTTATTATCCAGTAAATGTAATTCGTTGTTTTTATGTACAATAAAACATGTAAACTTACATCTAATGTATGTCGATTATTTGGGTTGAGTACAAGCATTTTTTTGATTAGTTGCTCACAACTTATAGACAAGTAAAAAGGAATCTGATAAGTGCAAGTTGTAATTGCATCGTGCAAATGCTAAAAACAAAAAATAATAACCAATTTTTAATTTTTATTTATATCAGATAAGACAAACATTTTGTTTTTATTTATTTAATTTCGAGTTGAAACATTCAATACAGTAATGTATTATTATTATTATTATTATTATTGCTATTTTAAATATTTTACGAGAAACATTTTTAACAGAAAACATTTTAGCGAAGTCAAATGTGGGCTTCATTTGGCGCCGGTGTTGGGGATCGAATCTATGCCCACCCAGGTTTAAGTCAAGCGTTGTACTACTAGATCACCTCGGTTTGATTATGGTCGTTTATATTGGTAAACGGAAGGACTAATGTACAAAATACTATGAAAAGCAATAAATAGTACCATAGAAAGTACTGTTATTATTATTGTGCTTCATTCCACTATTATTATTCTTATAATAATAATAGTTGTTGTTATATGCACGTTATGCATGTATGTATATGCTAAATGTACCTTTATTAATGTATTAGAGTTTATGTTAATAAATAAATACATATACTCGAGTCCTAAATGGATAAACGTTTGAACGAGCTTCTTATTATACCCAAACCTCTGACTTGCTAACCCACAAGTTTCAGATACCAAAATAAAAACACAACATTCGATTTAGACAATTTAAATAATATAAGAGTGAAATTACTCAGCCCACCCATTACCTGTCTGTCCTGATCCTGACTTTACTGTAATTGGTCAGCTAATTCACTTATTGATTGTGATTTGGTGTCGTCCTAACAAATTGTAAGTTTATACTCTACCTTCTCCATATCACGTCATCTACTACAAATAAATTATTAAATCAATTTGTTGAAAGTTTTCAATGTCTCTCGAACTTGTCATTAAATTAAAAATAATCCATTTTAAATGTGTGTTTTAAAAAAATAAAAATGTATGTTTACAGGACTCAACAAAATATATTTATTATTATTATTATATTATTATTATACAAAACCCTCTTGCTTTGAAAATAAGCATGGGGCAATAAGACAACAATTACAACAAAACAACAACAACAACAACAACAACAACAACAACAATAAAATCTTGTTGGCATTGAAGATACTGCAAATCAAAAATTGAGCTTCTTTTCGGCTTTCACTCAACCGTGTCATCTGTGTAACTTTGTCATCCAGATACGTGCAATCACTTTTTTGCCGTTGGCTGTCGGAATGACATCCTCTTGTATTGTTTCCGTAGCAGTATAAATTTTTCACAGAGACCAGGTTGCTAACCTTGCTCTCAAACCCTCCTCCTTTATCCAGGCTTGGGACTGACTAAATTAAATCATTTCTGGTATAAACTAGGCAAAGTTAACAAAATATAGCAAATGAATTCATATTATACTCTACTACGTTTTGTAAAAGTGGTCTATTGGTACATCACTTAACTTAAACGTAGGTAAACATGGTTTCGATCGCAACCACTTGCTGAAAACCATGTTTTCCGTAAAAGTGATGGAGTGTACCGTCAGCAAAGCGCTCGAATTGAATTTGGGTAAGTATGATTTTGATTCTTACAACCAACCCACTAAATGCGGATTCAAGTTCAACTTCGTTAAACTCTCTCCAGAGCTAAAAACCATATTTTTCGCAAAACATTAAAAGAAGGTAAAATATATCAATCGACTAGAAATATATCGATCAACTAGAAAATGTCGTCTGTCACATACCGCAACATTGTCGGCTTCGAACGGTAATGATCCGCTAACCAACAGATACAAAATAACGCCCAACGCCCAGACGTCGACTTCGGGTCCGTGATATTGGAGACCGCACAGTAATTCGGGCGCGGCATAGGGCAGACTGCCACAGAATGTTGTCAAATAGGTGGCGGTGTCGAATTCGTTGGCAAACCCAAAATCGGCCAATTTGATGTCGTTTGTCTGGTTGAGCAGCAAATTTTCGGCCTAAAGTTACCGAAAGTGATTGAATCAATATTGAAAAATGTTTTCATTAAGTTTAGAAAATTTTAACTTATTTTTTATACATGGTTTTTATACAGGTAGTTATATTTTAACGGTATCAATTATGTTATGTACCGAATGTACTTGTATAGTGAAGTATTATAACTTATATCACTAATAATAATATTAATTATTATTATTATTATTCTGCTTTTAAAGTGGAAACAATATTTTACATAGTAATAATAAAAACGCGAGTTTAAACTACTAGAAACACATTGTAAAATTATATAGTTTATAAGGAGTTTGGTTTTTTAAAAGCCGGACTATTGAACTGCGGTACAGAACGCAGTTGTGCTATTGTAAAATTATTCCAATAACCTAAAAATTGAAAAAAATCATGTTCTTGTAGGCCAATTATGTTGATAATCACGTTTGTAGCAAATAAATAAAATGAAAATTTGAAAAAAACATTTTTTCAATTGTTTATATAAAAATAATTCAACAAAAAAACAATGAAATTTTAATTTAATTGTTTTGAATTTTAAATTTATAAGTTTGTTACAATCATGAAACGTGTCCTTAACAATCTTGTTCAAACTTATGTTATTATTATGATTATGATTATGATGATTATGATTATTATGATTATTATGATTATTATTATTATTATTACTATTATTATTATTATTATTATTATTATCCTCCAGAATATACTTTAAAATTGGTAGTGTGTTTTTTAGTATAACTTATAATTACCTATGGGTTTGATTTATTTAATCTGCAAAAACCTGGTTGAGCAAAAACCCAACTTTTGTACATTTGATTATTTACACCCCAGAATTAAACATTAATAATTTTGTTTTGGGTTTTTTAATGGCTAGATCAACAAATTGTAAAATAACCTATTAATTATAAAAAATATCGTGTATGTTATGAAAAATCGAGTTTTAAAGGATTTTATTGGTACCTTGCTTGTCTTAGATTTAAAACGGCTGACACAAGTTATAAATGGAGTAAATGTTACTTGAATTGTTGACATTACAAATTTAGCAACTTTTCCTTTATATATTAGTGCATTTTGGTCAATAAAAATTCTATTTTTAACAAATTACATGTGTTTTTCTTTAAGTTTTAATAAACGGAGGTATTATGGTTTATTACTAGAACGAGTGTTGTTGTATATTATAATTACAATGTTTTTTGTAGCAAATAATATTTTAAATATTTTTTGATAAAGTTTTATTTAAGGTATTTATTAATAAGTGTTAGATATGTCTAAAAAAAGTATGAACTGCTAAATATTCTTAAATATCATAGTAGGTTAATAAAGGATTTAAGTTCTCTATCCACTGTATATATATACATATATGCAGGGGTATAACACTCGTCACAAACCTTGGTGAACACGGGTTAGAGTCCCACCACCTGCTTCGTTAAAATGTCCACTCCTTAAAGATGTTTCCAGCATACCATTCAAAGTTATAACTATATATATATAATTATTTAGTCGTAATATTAGTACTTTTATTATTATTATTATTATTATTATTATTATTAAGCTTTAATATCTCACTAGAGATACATTCAGCACAAAATACATTTTTACCATCCATATAAAAAAAAAGTAGTAGTACAAATAATGGGATCAAAATGAAATAGAATGTCATATGCTAATGAATATAAATATAGTCAAATATAGTATTGATATTGGAATTGTTATTTTTTGCTTACCTTCAAATCACGATGAACAATGTTCTTGGAATGGCAATATTGGACGGCTGACAAAATTTGTCGAAATTTAATCCGAGCTAGAGTTTCGGACATGCGTCCGTGTTTGGTTATGTAATCGAAAATTTCGCCTTTATTCAATCAAAATACAAAAGATTGATTGTTACACTATCCATTCAAATAGCCATTCATACATGTATACAATAATGATGTTTGTCGCAAGTGAAAAGAATGTGTTGTACTTCTCTTAATTTACAATAATTGATGATTTGGCAAAGTCAAACGTCGGTCCGCATTTGGTGCTGGTTGTGGAGGGAAATCGAACTCCTTGGAGTATGAGCCTAGTAACTTAGTTACCTGTGTCACTTCAAAAACCAAAAGCTTTAACCATCAAACATTACTATTTAATATTTTGAATACTATAACAAGTTACATCAATTTCTGTTACTACCCTAATTAGATTATATAATTTTTTTTAAATAAAAAAGTTTAATGAATAAATTAATCAATTATTTTTATATCAGAGTACCAGAGAAGCGGAGGTAGGTAGAGTGATAGACTGAAAACTAGGTGCGTGTGGGTTCGAGTGTCACTACTGACACGTCTACTTGCTGAAAAATGTTTAATGTACAGTATCCAATCAGTTAAAAACGTACCTTTCAGCGCAGTGGACATTTTAGCGAAGCCAAACATGGGCCCGCATTTAGTGGGTCGGTGGTGGGACTCGAACCCACACCCACCGACGTCTAAATCGAGTGCTGTACCGCTAGACCACCCCGGAATTTGAGTAATGCGCATAAAGTTTCAATTTGCAATGATAGTAATATTTCGAGATTGTCACATCGGGCGTGTCATTGACAAGGTGCACTTAAGCATCTAGACTAACATAGCAGGGATTGAGTTCACAGCGGAATAATTGGGCTTTCAATTCAATGGGTGGGTAAACGTATACACTCAGGGTATTTGAAAAGTATCTTACAGTATATATCTGTACCCCGTCAATCTTTGTGAACAATTTTACCGTTACAAAAATGCCGTCGATCTGCCAAGAAACCTCACTAAAATTCTACGTCTGTCACGCTTATCAAACTGTTGGAGTTGATCGTTTCATATGTACAAATATAGAATTAGACAAAAGGATACTAATGAAATATTGAATGGTTAAACATTTTATGGCTAATGGAGCACGTTTTGGTGACGGCGCCGCTGTTTGTAAAGATTGACGAGGCCGCCTGGGTTATCGCTCTTAGCCCAACGACTACGTATACCCCAAGATACCTTTTAAGTACCCTGCGTGTACCCAGGTGCACCTATCTTCCGAGGAAGAATCCCACTTTTACCGTTGTCCAATCGTGGATGTAAGAAAATGGGATTATCCTTGTAATTGGATATTTTGTATACATGATGACGTTGCATCTAAAATAAATCCGTTCGGTTGTCAACAGTCAGGCCGCTTTAATACATCAATTAGTGCCATCGAACAAAACAATACACAATACAAGTAGAAAGTAAAAATTTAGACAAATTAATCAATTTATATAATTATCAAGTGACATGTAAGGTTATCATCATCAATGTATTTGTTTAGCCAGGATTCTTGAATTAATAATTTAAAACAACTGGTGACATGTATTTTCTCATTAATTAGTAAACGCAAATTAACCAATTTCATTAAAAATAGATTTTGCTTTGAATGATAGTATTAGTAGCTATGACATATTTTCTGGTAAATTTGATTTTAAGGCACGTTGAAATCAACAATTATTATACTTTCTTTTATATTCAAATTGTTGTTTTTTAAATACATTTTCAAAAAAAGTATATATTAAGCATAAAAGAAAAATTAATTCTACTATATTAGATTTTAATAATAATAATAATAATAATAATAACATAAATCTATCGAAACGAATTCTCATTATTTATTGCACACTAAGAAGGAAAATAAGTATATAAATATAAATAAAATTATATGTTTATATAATTTCCACATATATATTATTAAATCAAAAGTTAATGGTACATAAAAATAAGGTAACTATGTAGTCATGGCAAATTAGAGTAGCGCAGTCATTCAAGGACTCACATTACATATATATATATATATATATATATATATATATATATATATATATACAGTAGGCAAATAAATATATAAATATATAACCTTGATACATACGCTGGTAATGCGATGCCTAAACTTTAACTTTTGTATATTTATGTATTTTAGTAGATAAAACAATTTTTAAAACCAATTAACTGTTTGTTTTTAACTTTTCATAATGGTGGTATTGTGCTCTATTGCTAAAACGAATGTTATTGTGTATATTATATTAGGAATTTTTTTGCCAATAATACTAAATGTATATATATTAATAAAGTACTATTTAAGGTACTTATTAATAAGCGTTAGATATGTCTAAAATAAGTAATAAGTGTTAAATATATTTCAATATCATAGTAGGTCAACATTGGATTCACTTATGTCACTATTTGTATATATATATATAATACAATTTAGCAAACGGTTGAATAAATTTTAAAAATATTTACAAAATATTTTTAACAGCACATATTTTAAACATAAAATCACAAAATTACCATTTTCTTCGTATTCCATGACCAAATAGACGTGATGTTTCGTTTCAATAACTTCGTATAACTTAACTGCAAATTAGGTTTAAAATTTGACTATATTGAATAGAGTGTTATTTAAGTGTAAATTAAAACAAACAACAGATTTGTCCTATTATCAAGCCATAAAAATAATTGTTTCCAAATAATGAAATTGTTTTTTGTTCAATTGCAAAACATTGTCATGGATAGTCTCAACAAGCTACTTAATGGAGTGTTGTGTTTACCGTTCCCAACGTCCCCAGACGTAACCAAAGCGCTAAACTCAAAATGGATTTCATGTTCATCAAATGCGAGTTCTCTTTTGTTTTGACACATGTCCAACTGTCTTTAAATATGTCTTCCATTAAGCATTTAAGCGATTATAAACAAATAAAACATTCTGAATAGTTATATGTACGGAAAACGAAGAGGTTGCTGTATTTTAAAACTATTAGGAAAATTCTAATTGCAATGAATGGTACGTACAGTGGAATACGTTCACTGCAGAAAGTATAATTGTTTGTTTTTCAGAACGATGAGGAGATTGTAATAATAATATTATTATTATTATTATTATTATTATTATTGTTATTATTATTATTGTTGTTGTTATTATTATTTTATTATTATTATTATTATTATTATTATTATTATTATTATTATTATTATTATTATTATTATTATTATTATTATTATTATTATTATTATTATTATTATTATTATTATTATTATTATTATTATTATTATTATTATTAAGCTTTAATATCTCACTAGAGATACATTCAGCATAAAATACATTTTTACCATCAATATAAAAAAAGTAGTAGTACAAATAATGGGATCAAAATGAAATTGAATGTCATATGTTAATGAATATAAATATAGTCTATATTGTATGCATGTGATTTAAAAATATAATTAAAATTGCTGTGCATAGAATGAGTCATTATAAGGCACAACTTGTACTGTGAGATGTCCAAATTAGTTCAAATAAATGCATGGGTAGAACAATTCCTAACTTTGATAGGTTTCTTAGTAGTTCAATTTTGTTTGTGTTAATAAAAAAAAAAATAGTAATAATAGTAATAATAATAATAATAATAATAAAAATAAAAATAACAATAATAGTAATAGCAATAATAATAATAATAATAATAATAATAATAATAATAATAAAAATAATGATAATGATAAAAATGATAACGATAATAATAAAATTAATAATAATAACAAT
>JAKXYG010001297.1:40000-50000 GCA_025895645.1 Cardicola forsteri | reverse complement strand
GTGTGGAAGTGCAAATATGGATGAAAAGAAACTGATAAAATGGAGAAATTGAAGCATTGGGTTCCCTTTATAATTCCAAACAAAATAATAGAAGACGTAAACTGTGAGATGAATTCATTTCGTATATTCTCTTTAGTCACAAACATATAAAGAATCAGTCTATATATACATAAAATTATATAATGTAATTAACTTAACATTAAGAACTACACATACATACGTATATATATACTGATTTTTTATATGTTTGTGACTAAAGGGAATATAAAAAATAAATTCATCTCACAGTTTACGTCTTCTATTATTTTTGTTTGGAATTATAAAGGGAACCCAATGCATTAAATTTCTAAAATGAAAACTTCCTAAATCAGTTATTTAAGTACTGGATAAAATAATTGCTTTGAGATGTAAAATTGTTACCGAAAAGTGTCTGATAAGCATGTACCAACAGTTCTTAAAAGTAGACACTTTCTAAGAGCATTTGTAAAATGCTTAAAACTGAACCAACGTGCCATTTGTTTGAAAATGGAGAACGTTGATCATTTTCAGCGACACCTCATAAAAGAGGAAGAATTAAATTGTACAATAACGTTAGCACTGTTATGTCGTCTCAGTATATTTATTGCGCAACATTTTGTTAACATTGATGAATTGAAAGAGTCAGAAAAAATCGATAAATATTTATTGATGCCATTTTTTTGTTAATAAATAATATCATCCGATAGTGCTTGTAATTGAATGTAGTCAATACTTGAAGTAACGTGTGTGTGTGTGTGTGTGTAAAACAAACACGAAATATGATTTTACTGCTATTTAAACAGATTTCTTTTCGTGAACTAATTTATCAACTACGTTGACTTTGCATGATGTTAATTAGCGATACTCAGTCTTCAGTTATTTGCCCACATAGATTATAATAATAATAGAAAGTTAAACAAATTAAGACCAGTGTCAATTCAATATAATGATAAAAAAACACAGCAATCAAAGTAAATTGGCTGGAATAGTAAACGTTTTTTATGCATAAAACATTCAAACGATTTGTGTGATTTCCCAAAGTCGATTATAGAACATTTGAAAATAACTAGTTATAACACTGAACAGTGTTTGACTGTTTCTGGCACGTGCTTTTTGACAACCAAAAACATTTTTGGTAAAAATTGAACCAATGGAATAAGGTAGGAGTTGATGTAAGCCAATGGAAAATGGGCAATAATAACTACTAACCATGGGAAAAGTAGTCAAATGTGTAAAACATAATTTTCCAAAAAATGAATTGAGGCTAATTGTCTTAATAGATTACTTAATAAAGAAAAATTAATGCATTTTGGTTAATAAATTTAATGTTATAATTTTTTATGCATTATTTATTTATTTTACTATAACATAACCACTGATATGATTGCATAGACTCTGTATAAACTGAAGTAATATTGAATGGTTTAAGTGTTATACAAGTGTTAATTAATGTAAATTAGTAAGAAATGTAAGCAGCATACAAATGTTAAATGTTTTGAAATTACAAAATTTTAGATGAAATAAAGTACACGAAATAATTTAAACTTTTATATTTATTTATGAAGTCATTGTTCTGTAACAAAATGAATATAATTGAAATGTTTTCCCGTATTAAACTGTTCTAACTTTTACAACACTAGATTTTTTGTGTATAAGAAGCGACAACATTCAAACGTTTCATGTGAATTATTAAACTAGGTTATAGAACAATTTAAAAAAACAAGTTATAACTCAAAGTCTTAATTTGTAAATATGGTGATATTGCTAATACCACGTACTTCTGTACAGTACCTTCTACTGTTGTACAAGCATACAGGCGGGTAATACTTAAACAATATATATGCATACTATAATAAAAATAATGATCTGTAAACGGTATTGCCGTCACAAAAAAAACGTTAATTAATTTTTTGTATTTTTTGCATATCTATGTTTCTAAACTATTTCTCTTTGAAGAGCATAGACCGATGCCAATTTGTTCCACGAAATGGTTGGCTTTTACCAAGGACGTTGTAATATTAAACGTGATCGCCTTTTTTGCCAACTACTACTTGACTCAGCTATTTTGGTATGCTATTAAGTAATTTATTAATGTAGTCTGATGCAGTTTTCATTTTAACACAACTGTGCTTATCACCTATATTGGATAGAGAGAACATTTTGCACATAGGCAAATTATAAAAATATAGATTGATATTATTGGTTGTTGATTTTCTAGCCAATCACAAAATGTCTTTAATTTAATTGTCGAATATTTGTAGTAGATGAATTTTACTTAGTTACTGTGGATAAACTGTCACAATCAATACAGTATAATTGATTCGCTTTTATGAAACTGTTTGATTAGATGAAGCATGTCTAAGTTGTACTAAAATATACTTTAAACATGTATCTCAGATGTAACATATTTTATAGAACTAACAATTTGGTGTGCTTTCAAGTAATTTATCAATATAATCTGATGTAGTTTTCATTTTAACACAAACAGGTTTAGACAGTCATATACAATTGTGGATGTGTTATTATTATACTAAAACATGTAATAACACTGCTCAATGGCAATTGGCAAAACTAACCAGTTTTGTGTCAGCCTGTGTTAAATTTAAATTTACATGTTTAAGTAGACCACGTGACTTTAAATATAATTGAAGTTAATTATTTTTATGTAACGCAGAACGATGTTTGATGTAGTAATTTAATTTCGAATTTTATAAGCAGCCACATAATTTTAAAAAAGAAATTCACTATTATTTGAAATCGTATTTTTGTCAATATAAAGTAAGTAGATAAACAAGCTGCTGTCAAAATCAATGTAGTATAATTGATTTGCTACTGTAATTCAACTTAATTAGATGAAGCATATCTAAGTTGTACTAAAAAAATTCAAAACTAACACTTTATGCTAACATTATTATATAATTGTACTTTAAGTCAGAAACAAGAATTGTAAAAAAGGTGGAAAGCAAACAAATTAATTGTTTTAAAATAATTTATATTATAAAATATGTATATGAAAAAGATACTAAAAGCTTTATATTTTAAATATTTGAAGTAATATTTATTGCATTGTAAAATTTTCTCAAAGCGTTTAATATAGGGGTTCTACGTTTTTTAAAAGGTTACAGGTTACAGTTTGATACACGAGTTGAATAGGAGTAAAACTCCTTTTAATCCTCGGTTCTATTTATTGATGATATCAGTAAGATTTAGGGGAAAATATAAAATTGATGGTGAGGTAAAGGGGGGGATTAGTCACAGAAAAAATATTTAAAATTAAGACAAAATCAAGGTAGATAGTGGAAATTAACAATGATAGAAAACAAGTAAAAATTAGAAACATGCTAAAGTAATAATAAAACAAGTTACGTATTACAATGAAAAAACACTGCAATAATCTTGAAAAAGAAGAAAAGAGAAAAGGATGAATAACGCTCCAACGGACGTGTAACGTGACGCGCGCCTCACCTTGTGAGTTGCGATAGAATTTGATTTTGCGTTACATAGCTAATTTTCTCAATTGCTACAACCAATTATATTGTATTTTAAAATGGCCGTAAAAGATTGCAATTATAGTAAAGTTTGTGTTGTATGGCAACGTTTATTTTAGTCAATGATTTTGCACTTTATATGACTAAAGTACATTAATTTCAATAGCCTATATGATACGGTTTGGTTACGTTTATTATGGGGTTTTTCAATTGTGATTTTGAAACCTTTTTGCTAGTTGCACAATGGTCATTTTTCGTTTTTCATTTTGGTTGAAAACGTGATCACCTCTTTATTATTTTCCATATTTATACGGTATAGCAAACAATCTACTTCGATAGGTTGATAAGCGTAATAAATGTAGGAGAATAACGAAGTTTCTTGGCTAGTAGACGGCATCCTTGTGACGTCGCCACTGTTTGCAAAGATTGACAAAGCCGCCTGATGTTTTGTCAGGGTTATCTCCCTTAGCCAAACGGTTACATATGGTATATTTATACCTTAAGATACCTTTTAAGTATCCTGGATGTATGTTCGCACCGTAGCGAAAGCCCAGTTATACCGCTGTGCACTCAGACCCTGCTGTTATTAGTCTAGATGCTTAGAAGCACCTAGCCCAGGATGCACCACGTGGAGGATTAACAGTCACCATCATTGGAAATGGAGACTTTATAAGCATTAAATCAAATCCTCGTGGATCATTAGCATCCCACCGTAGCGGTTTGAGGAGAGGGTTGGCAATTTTGTCTCGATAAAACATTTATATCGCTAAAGAAACAACAATAAGGTTTGGCAAAAACTAAATAGAATTTCACTATTCATAGTCAAAAATTAAATGGGGAACAGTTTTGGTTCTTCATACTTTTCAAAACAAAAGGGTTTTGAAATAAATAATAGGCAGTAAATAAATGAATGCTGTAGAAAAAATTACAGACAAGCGAATTAGTTACTTAAACATAAATTAAACCAGTTTTATCCAATAGTTTACTAATACTGCCAAGATAATGTTTAAAGAATGTTTTACTACAACCTAAATGTGCTATATATAATTGAATAGTGTTACAAAAATGAATCAATTATACTGTTTTAATTTTAATATTAGTATGTTTATCTACTGTACATTATTATTGGTCGATTATCAAACCATTATTATTATTATTATTATCACCATTGCTGTTACTGTTGTCATTATTATTACTATTATCAATATCATCATTATTATTACTATTACTATTACTATCACTATTATCATTATTATTATTATTATTATTATTATTATTATTATTATTATTATTGTTACCATTGCTGTTACTGTTGTCATTATTATTACTATTACTATCACTATTATTATTATCATCATCATAATTACTGTACTATTGTTATTATTACTATTATTATCATTATTATTATTATTATTATTATTATTATCAATTATTACTGTTGTTATTATTATTATTATTATTATTATTATTATTACTATTATAATTATTATTATCATCATTATTATTATTACTATTACTATCACTATTATTATTACTATTACTATCACTATTATTATTATCATTATTATAATTACTGTTACTATTGTTATTATTATTACTATTATTATTATTATTATCACCATTACTGTTGCTATTGTTATTATTATTACTATTATTATTCTTAATACTATTACTAACTTCATACAGTATGCCATCCGATTAAAAACCAAAGTTTATCTCTTTACAATAGGTAACCAATCATTTAAAAAATATTAAATTTTTTTTATTTTAGTCTTTAAAATACGATTGTTATTTTTTACAATTAAATTTAAAACGTAACTAACCTTTATTTGGCAATTTTTATCAAGGTTGTTCTTGTTGATCACTTTGATGGCTACCTTTGGTTGGGGGAGAAGGGGGAACAAAAAGACGAACAAACAGACAGTTATCAATTTTTACTATTTAATGGAATAGTACATGTTATTATATATATATATATATATATTTCAATTACATCGACAATTAAGCACATACATTAATACATTCAATAATTCTAAAAATATTGTAAAATGCATTGAAATGGGTGTCCATTTAAGAATATAACTATTTCTGCATTTCAATATATAACGATTTTTAAATAAATACAGAATTTTGTTTTCGTGAAAGTGGAATAATTATAATTAATTAATTTGAAATAAAAACAGTGAAACAAGATAGGAGTAAAATAAATTCATTTCACAGTTTACATTTTTAGAATGAAAATTGTAATAAATTATGTAAAATAATTATGCAATAAACAGAATTATTATATTTTTTATTTACGGCATTATAATACTGTTTTATTGTAATTAAAAATCTACCAAAAACCGTTTTTTTATTTACTTTCTTTTATTTATTAGGCAACAATAGTAATTATTATTATTATTATTATTATTATTATTATTATTATTATTATTATTATTATTATTATTATTATTATTATTATCACCATTACTGTTGCTATTATTATTATTATTATTATTATTATTATTATCATTATTATTACTATTATTATCACTATTATTATTATCATCATCATTATTACTGTTACTATTGTTATTATTATTACTATTATTATTAACCGTTTTTTATTTACTTTCTTTTATTTATTGGGCATAGTATTAGCAGCAATAGTAATTTTTTTATCATCCCTCTTGTTCTTAAAAATGAATAAAATATTTTCAACTGAAAAATAGGCAATGACAATTACACCATAGTATAAATTTTGGAAAATAACTGTAAGCATCATGTTAATAACAGAGTGAATTACAAGTCTAAATATTTTTGTCATGTAGGAATTTTAATGTCAAACAATTTAAGTACAATTAGATAATAATGATAATAATAATAATAATAATAATAATACTTCTACTACTACTACTACTAATAATAATAATAATAATAATAATAATAATAAATTAACAATTAATTCATTAATTATTCTAGAAATGTTGTAAAATGAATTCAAATCGGTGTCTAGTTAAGAATATAACTGTTTCTTTATTTGAAGATATAACTATTTTTTAAATAAATACAGAATTTCGTTTTTGAGAATGTGGCATAATTATAATTATTAATTAATTTGGCATAAAAATAGTGAAAAACGGAATGGGAATAAGATGATGAATTCATTTGACAGTTTGGGAATTAAAAAAACAGCAACTCAGTGATTTGTATTGATTAATTATTTTTTGTTTTATAAACAAAAACATATTTTAATTTTAATTAAGATTGCAATAAATTATGTTTTGTAATCATAATCATAATAATACATTATATGCCAGAGTAGTCTAGCGATACAGAGCTCGACTTGAACCCGAGGTAGACATGGGTTCCATCTACACTACCGCTAAACAGTGTTCACTGCTGAAAGATGCGTTTCCTGTGTAAACCAACAAAAAAATAACTGGATTGAAAAATACATTTGAACATGAATAGATTAAAAATTGCTAAAGATAATTTAATAGTAAATTTTGTAAACAATAACAAAAGTAGGAATAGTACATTTTATTGTTCTTTTGACGCGAAAAGCGCATCTTTAAGCCAAGCCCGCATTTCGTGGGATCGGTGATGCGAATCGAAGTCATGCCTACCAGGTTCAAGTCTTGATACTTAAATTCCTTCTGGAAAAGATTAAAAGTAAATTAATATAGTCAATCCCAAGCGTGGATAAAGAAGGAAAGATTTTGGAACAAGTAGGACATTCGTCACTAAAAAGAAGCTCACACTAAAACAATTATAATGCTTTAAATTGGTTTGATACAAAACCGAATGGAAAAAGAAACTGATCAAAAACAGTGAGCATTTATTAAAGGAGGAAAATGCTGTGTACACTATTTCCAACTGTTACTTTTCTGCTGCTGATAAAAATATTCGTATTACTTTTTAATAAATAATAATAATAATAATAACACAACAGTGTTTGAACATTGTTAATTTAATTTTTTGTATTTACAGAAGTTGTTACTACTTTGAATGCATTTTTCAGCAGTGGAAAGTTGAGCCAAGCCAAACGTGGATCCGCATTTTAGTCAGTCGGTGGTGGGATTCGAACCCATGCCCACCGAGGTCCAAATCGAGCGCTGTACCGCTAAACCACCCCGGTTTTGCAACAGAACCCTGTACAGTGTAAATGCTATATCTATTTTTACATGGTGCATAATTGACTTATCTTATTTTCTCAATTGGTATTGATTTTCTGCCCCTATTATAAAGTCCATTACTGCTAATGATTGTTATTATCCGTTCAGATTTTTCTTTTCATCAGCCTTCAATTTGTCCATATTTTTAAAGTATCAAATGTATAACAGCAGACATCGTTTTCTTGATTGCTTCTATCCATTAATGAAGCGATAAATATTATTTGCATCTAAAGCAAATTTGTGCTTAAGAAAAGAAGAGTTCATGTGTGCAAAATTGTTGAAAAAAAATAACTAATATTGATTTTTCTATGTTATTAAAAAATATTATTGCTTTTGTTATTATAAGTACTTTGGAAAAAAACCATAATGTATAATAAATTTAATGCTCATTATGTGCTACATTTTTTAGCAATCGAAGATAAGCAAATTTGTATTTATAAGTAGAATATAATTACATTTTTATTGTAAGTAATTTGAACATATTTAGATAATGAAACTTGAGTGCTGAAAAAGGGTTTATTTTCAATATTTGTATTTCACTTAGAATTCATATATATATATATATATATATATATATATATATATATATATATATATATATATATATATAGTAACAAATTTATAGTAATGTCGTATAATAATTGAATCTAATATCCATTGATTTTTATTTACAGTTAATTGCTCGAGATTACTACAGAGATCTTTACCGAAATTGATTCTTCATATAATGACTGTTACCTCTGCATCTTCAACTAGGGGTGAACCTGAGCAGTAGTGACCGAGTGTACAAGAAACAAACTAAAAATCCGCTTTTTCCAATAAATACAACTGTACACTCAAAGTACTTCTAAAGTTTTCTCGAAGTATACGTTTAGCAGTCCAGTAAATTTTTTCAAATAATGGTACTGTCTATCAGCAAAAAAATTTGTTATACTTTCATGTTGTTGAAGTCGACCTATCTGGTACAAGTACAGAAATAATGAAGAGGTGACTACAATATCAACTGAATCTGTTCTTGCTGGCTTTACTGACTTCTGAACTCAATGATAGAATTTACTTTTGTCATGTAACAAACGCAATGTCGGTTCTGTATACAATTTTGCTCTTTTAAAAGACATTTGTTATAGAAAAAACGTTCAACATTTAATACATTTTGTTTGTTTGCTTCCAGATGAAGCAAACATGGACAAGTTTTTATTAGTTGTAATTGTAAAAAATTATCTTTAGTAGTTCTAATTCCAACTCCGCCAAGTTTGGATCAGAAATGATTCAATCTAGCCAGTCCTAAGCCTGGATAAAGGAGGAGGGTTTGAGCGCGCAAGGTTAGCAACCTGACCTCTGTAAGAAAATTATACCGCTACGGAAACAATCAAGAGGACGCCATTCCGGCAAACAATAGCAAAGAAGTGATCACACGTATCTGGATGACAGAGTTACACAGATGATAGGGTTGAATGAAGGCCTTAAGAAAAGCTCAATCTTTGAGTTGCAGAATGTTCAATGCCAACGAGACTTTGTTGTTGTTTTGCTCGAATGCTTATTTTTAGAGCAAAAGGGTTTTGTATATATATATATATATATATATATATATATATATATATATATATATATATATATATATATATATATATATATATTCTAGTTCCACTGTACGGAACAGCTAAACCTTTTGTTATTTTTTAAACAAGACCAAAGTTTTAGACATACTGCTGCCCATTTCACGCTAAGGCAACTTTGTCGTGCCTGACTGACTTAGTGTTACAGCGCTCCAGCATTAATTGTCACTACCGGGATTTTATTTGACTTTGCCCGAATGCCCACTTGATAGAAACTATATTTCCCATAAAACTAAATAAAAAAATAAGAATTTATTGTGATCGAAGTCAAGTTGTGCATTCTCAAAGTCAATGTAAATAATCATTTTACAAATTCTATAAATTATGTTTTTAATGTCCGCTAACTAGTGCAAACCTTTTTAAATCTGGAATAATATTTAAAAAAAGGCAGGTACAACTTTTTCATGTGCACATTGAAGTACATATTTTGTAAATAATGAACAACTTTGTCTGTTTTTTACTACTTTTGTTGGCGCTGAACTTGAGTCTGGAACGAACTACATGAATGAGTCATTCATGTTTCACTTAGATTTGTAAATTAAGACATGGAATGGTTAAACATAAGTAGAATTATTCAATTTCTTTGAAAGTAGTAATGTATTGATTTATTTTTATTTATTAATGGGTTTTCAAAAGATGTTAATGATCCATGAGGATTTGATTAATGCTTATAAATTCTCAATTTCCAATAATGGTGATATTACTGACTGTTTGTCCT
>JAKXYG010001297.1:0-35000 GCA_025895645.1 Cardicola forsteri | reverse complement strand
ACGTTTGAAGTAGTAAAATGTTTTTAATACTTTACTCACGAGTTAAAATAATTTAATATACTTTTAAAAATGTTACGTTTTGTGTGTATTGTAAATTAGTTTATGCTATAGTAATAACAATTCGCAATTATTGTACAGTTTCTTGATTTGAAAAAACGTACAAATCAACGTAACTGTTACGTTTCTTCTTTTGCGTTTCGCGTAAAACATTTGAAATAACAAAGGGGTGGTCTAGCGGCACAGCGCTCGAATTCGGATCTCGGTAGGCATCGGGGTTCAAATCTCATCACCGGCACTAAAATGCGGGTCCACATTTGGTTCCGCTAAATGTCTACTACTGAAAGATGTTTCTTGTCAAACATTCAAAGTAATAAACATTTAAAAAATAGTAGCAAACGTCAATAAAAGTTAACCATTGTTGAGAAGTGGAAGAATTATACTACGTTTTCGGAAAAATAAACAGTATTTTACTTTGCCAAACCACGTTATTTAAAAGCTCACAAAGGAAAGCTTTATAGAATTGAACATTTTTTACAGGTTTTTATTTTATCCTACGCTTTATATTCCATACTAAATTGCCCATTCCAAAGCTGTTCTTTTTATTTTTTTCTGTATACTAAATATGACAAAAAAGGTTGGTTTTTTTATAATCGCATTGCTTAAACAAATATTGAAACAATAAAAACCAAATAAAAAATAATACAAATAAATTAATAAAAACAAAAATTCACGTTTAATATTTATTCAATGTTTATTAGAAATAATATTAATACTTGGCAGAAAATGCTCATCGTTCAGCAGTAAACACTTTCAGCAAAGCCAAACATGGGCCCCCATTTAGTCCACCAAGGTCCAAATCGAGCGCTGTACCGCTAGACCACTCCGGCACAATAATAATTGTCTGTTGCGCTTTATTTTTTACCTATCCTGTGTTTTTGATTACATGTTTATTGCATATCGTCTATTTATTGCTGGGCGGGCCTAGCAGTACAGCGCTCGATTTGATCCTCGGTGGACATGCGAGTTCGAATCCCACCACCGACCCACTAAAATGCGGGCCCACGTTCGGCTTCGTGTAAATGTCCACTGCTGAAAGATGCGCATTTCCCATCTCAAAACATTCGAAATAACAAACATACAGTAAAAATAAAAATTATTGATGCGGCAAAGTGCACATCAAGCTGGACGTTTCAAGTGAAGCGTTATTCCAAACTTTGTTTGTACAGAATTTCTTACTACTTGTGCGTTGTAATGCAAAAATGTTTTTAATCTTCGAGATTTGCAACTTAATCCAATTTTTTTAAATCCTAATTTTCCAATATTTTCTGTTGTTATAAATATACCTTTTTTTACTTTATCTGTTATTTTCTATTATTTCTCTCTTCAAATAACTAAAATATAGTAGAACTAAGTATCAATAGGCGTTTGGCCTACTCAACTTGAGTATAATCCTGTGTATCAAATCAATTAAATTGCCATTTTTGTAAATAAAAACCTTTCCATTTGTGAATACATTGACTGGGTTAGAGTTATGTAGAATTAACTACTGCACTACACGGTTTAGGATTGTTACAATAATGAAATATCCAAATGGAGATACAAACAATGATTGGAGTTTTTGTCAAACCAAATACCTTACTACTAAGCTACACTTAATAATAAATAATAATAATAACAATAATAATATTAATAATATTAATATTAATAATAACAATAATAATAATAAAAATAATAACAATAACAAAAATAATATTAATAATATTAATATTAATAATATTAAGATTAATAATAATAATAATAATAATAATAATAACTATAATAATATTAATAATAATAATAATTATTATTATTATAACAATAATAATAATAATATTAATAATAATAATAATAATAATAACAATAATATTAATAATAATAATAACAATAACAATAATAATATTAATATTAATAATAATAATAATAATAATAACAATATTAATAATAATAACAATAACAATAATAATATTAATAATAATAATTTTTATTATAATAATAACAATAATAATAATAATGATAATAATAATAAATTTGTTATAATATTAGTAATGTTACTAATGATACCAAAAATACTAGTAGTAATAGTACTGGTATTACTACTAGTATTATTATTACTCTACTGTTAAAAAATAAATATGATTAACGAGTAGAGTCAATAGCTTGTATAAATTACTACACACATATAAATACCTAAAAAACGACATACTGAATAATGTAAATAGTTTCATTTTATTCTAATAAATTCATTCAAATAGATTACACTTTGCAAACTTGAAAACAAAGCTAAAACGCACATTTCATAATTGCTTCTAAACATAAACGTATTATATTTGTATACGAAACATTTTAACCACATTGTTTAAATGTATCTATAATAGTTGAGCAAACATTTTTTTGTCAAGTTACAACAATACATTGTATTGGTGGTTGGGGAGAATAACAAGAGTAACTAGAGCGGACATAAGTTTTATTCCTCGACCATTGTCCACTGGATATTACTCACTACATACAACTTCAAACAAATCCAAAGTTTTTGGAAAAACTAGGAGAGCTTACCTGCGTACATAAAAGTCAGGACTAATTTAGTACAAATACTCATGTCTGTAACTCCGCCTAGTTTGGATCAGAAATGATTCAATATAGCCAGTCCCAAGTCTGGAAAAAGGAGGAAGGTTTGAGCGCGCAAAGTTAGCAACCTGGTTTTTGTAAAAAATTTATACTGCCACGGAAACAATACAAGAGGATGTCATTCCGGCAAACAACGGCAAAGAAGTGATCGCACGTATCTGGATGACAAAGTAACACAGATGAAAGCCAAAAGAAAGCTCAATCTTTGATTTGCAAAATGTTCAATGCCAACGAGATTATATTGTTGTTGTTGTTGCTGTTTTGTTGTAATTGCTGTCTTATTGCCCCATGCTTATTTTTAGAGCATATATATAACTCATGTCTGTCATACTTATCCACAATCAAACAAAATTGAACTATTTTGGAAATCCTACAGCATAATGTAACTGTGTTTTATAATGACTCATTCAATGTATAGTAATTTTGAATCTTTATTTCTCTGAACCACATGTTTACTGTATTGATTATATTTATATTAATTGTCATACTTTTATTTTGTTCCCATTATTTGTACTATTGCTTTTTTGTAATGTAGTTATGTTATGTTACGTTATTTATTTATTTTGATTGATGGTGAAAATGCGTTTTTTTATGTTAAATGTATCTCTGGTGAGATATTAAAGCTTAATGTGGTGGTCTAGCGGTACAGTGCTCGAATTCGGACCTCGGTGGGCATTGGGGTTCGAATCCCATGACCGATCCACTAAAATGCGGGCCCACGTTTGGCTTAGCTAAAATGTCCACTGCTGAAAGATGCGTTTCTCGTAAAATATTCAAAGTAGCAAACATAAAATAAATAAATAAACAACAACAAAAATAATAAAAAAATTAAATAAATTACAAACAAGCACCAACCTCCTTGTCAGTTATCAAATGCTTAGCCAACTTGACTTGGGCAAAATTTCCTTCGCCCAAAGTACACATAATACGATACTTTCCAACAAGTGTTACGTTGGCACGGTCGGGATTGGACATGGGTGTCTGCAAGCCGTTCATTGCAAGTTGGGGCAAGTCGCATTGTTTTAGACAAGGTTTGACGCCGTTCGATTCGGTGTAGCACAATTTCAATTCACGACATGTGCTATTTAAAGTCATTTACATTGGGCGGGAGGATTGGCAAATATTTGACATGCAAACAGTTGAAAGAGTTGAAATGGTTCATTTATTTTTATACACATTGACAGACCAATTAGAATGAACATTGAATTGATTTAAAAGAACCAATCAGGAATGCGGATTGAATTTGTTTGAAAGAACTTGAAAAATTGTTTTAACAGTAGTGTTACGTTATTGATTAAGTAGTGTTTTGTTAAAATAAAAAATTGTTTTGTTTGTAGGTAACTAAAATCTTTGTAAAAATAAGATTGAACGTGTACATGCATGTAAGGTTATTTCGATAGAACATTTTAATAAGTGGTAAATTTTGTATTTTGAGAAAATATATTATTATGTTTATATTGCTTTTAAAACGTAATTAAAACAGAATACATTTATCAACAGTTTGTAGTATAACAAAATTGATCCAGTCTCACATTGAGTTGGAATAGACAAACGTTTAGAGAACAAGGTTAACAGTTTTATTTTAGTAAATGTACATAATGCTACAAAAGTAACGCTCACTGTTAGATTTTAAAATTTTCAGGTAATTAAAAATATTATTATATTACAAGTATTCAGACAACGTTTAGTGAACTGACTCTGAATAGGCTTTGTAGCCAATTTCACTAAATTTGGACGGCAAAGCAATTTGAACAAGTGACGTTCCTTGTGCTATAAGATTGCGTATGTTTTGTACGAGTAGCTTTTCTCAAAAGCTACGCCTGTGATAATTACTTGAAGTAGTGAATGACAACTTAAGACACTGAAAGTAACATTTATTGTCAACTTTACAGGATCAAAACACAGGACAAAACCTAAAACTAAAATAAAGCTGAAAATAATGATAAGAGTGGATGTAGTCAATGGCGTGGAAACGGTTGTATATATAACCGTTCCCACCAACATGAGTTATTGGTACAAGTTACAGGTTACAAGTTACTGCACGAGTTAATTAGGATAAACTCCTTATGGTCCTCGGCTTATAAATATCAAATATCAATAAAAATAAATGCAGAAATAAATAATAAAACAAGATGCAAGGGCATTAGAGAGTCGAAACATCTGGTTTGAAATATTAAACGTGTTTAGGTATGGCTAATTTATCATATAATAATTTAAAAACGTGGAGATTAGAAGCATTAACAATATGTGCTGGGAGGTTATTCCAATGTAATGTTGCCTGATTTTTGTGTTCACCCGGGGCTTAAGCAACTTAAAATTGTGTCCTCTACGGCAATCATCTGATTTCGTAAAATAAGGATATAGTAAGTCAGATTTAAGTAATTGATAAACTAGAATTAAATCGTCTCGAAGTCTCCTATTTGTCAATGAGAAAAGGTTAAGACTGGAAAGTCTATCTTTATAGGGGAGATGCTTGAAAGTCCAGGAAAGTCTTGTGAACTTTCTCTGAACTTTTTCTAACACAATCGAGTCTCTTTTTAGTGTTGGGGAGGTTACTTGGACGCAGTATTCAAGGTGCGGTCTAATATACAACATATATAGAAGTCGAGCTAGATCTGGAAAAATTCTACCAAGATACCGTCTGAAAAAGTGCATAAAATAAATGCATGTCTGGTAAGCCAAAAACTGGAGAGATGAGTTACAACTACACCTAAATCTTTGATAGTATGCACTTTTAAAATGGACGGGGAATCTGACAGCGGCACATAAAAACTATTATTATTAAACTTGCCCGTTGGTAAATGAAAATACTTGAACCAATTTAAGAGAAGTCATTATCTAAAAAATATTGTTTTCAGAAATTAAAGGTTATTTTTGTGATAAAATAAAATAATATTATTTATTATTTTTGTTTCACATTTTTTCCGTCAATGTTTACTGCTACAAACTAGTGTGAATAGAAGTGCTTGTGTTTACTTTGATTTTAAAAGAAAATCTAAATCACAAGGTTTAAATTTAACAATATATGTATAATGCATGCAAAATAAAAATATCTAATTAAAATGGTAAATATATTTACCTAAAATACACACTAGTATTACATTGTTAATGTGTTCAAGTAAATACCTTTAACATAAATAAATAAAAATGTCGGATCTTAAGTTTTTAGATTAAATTAATCTAATCTGAAGAACAAAAGTATTAACTTTAAAATGTTTATATAAAATTTGGTAACTATAATGCATAAAATACAATAATAATAAATTTGACTACATACAAAATAATGGGTGTAAGCAAGTTTTTAAAATAAAATTATTAAAATTTTAATTTAAAAAGTAATATTTAATATTTATGCTGATTCATTGTTAATTAACACAAATTTACTATTAAAAACATTTAAATACTTTTCGTTTTTAATTTAGAACAAACGTTATAATTAATAAAACACATATTTTAAATGTTCAAAATGCAATTATATTATGTTTTAGTTTTGATCGATAAAAATGTAATACACATACGTTTTTACAGCTGTTAATAAATACTTAGTGTTAATTGTTTTATTACTGTTATAAGTAACATGTTTTGTATTTCACTTTAAATATGCTTTATTTAAAAATGCTTGTTTTACTTAAGCTTGTCAAAAGAAAATTAAAATGCACCATAATTAATTTAATTTTAAAATAAGATGTGTATAAAATTTAAATTGTGTAATTAAAGAAAACGTTAAATAATCCTTTTTGTTTTATAGTTTAAACGTAGTACTAAAGACATTCATCGGTATTTAAACAGTTAATACAATTAAACGAGATCTTTTATTTAGAACCGTTAACAAAACTGGAGTGTATAATATAAATGTAACTCATTAGACAGTTGTAAAAGAACAATAATAGAATAATGCTTTTTAAAAATTCAAATTGTTTAAATAATTAATAAACCAAAAACCTTATATGCACCTTATTTAAACAAACGTTATCTAAAATAAAAATTAAAAACTAGTAAATTTTTAATTTAGTAAAAATGTAATAAAATTAAATTTTTAAATTAAAAATACAATAATTATATCCTATATTTTTTAATTAATAATATTTAGTTTAAGTTATTGCTTATATAAAATACTAATAATTAAAAACAGGCACATTAAAACTAATTGTTGTAAAATAAAAAATTCAGTTTGTCAACGTTTGTTTTTGGACAGCAAATTTTGTAAAGAGTTATATAAATTTCCAGTTAATTGTCATTTTAACAAAATTAGAGTCTAATTAACCTAAAAGTGAAATATTATTCAGTTACTTAAGTAGATGTTATTAGTGAGTCAAGAAAATTAAAAGCGCTAAATAGATAAATTATATTGATTAAATTAAAAACGAAAAAATATAAATTAAAAAATGTTTGCTAACAGTCAAGTTAAATAGATTAAAAAATATTGCGAGGTGAGACATGCGTCACGCTAGACGTCCATTGGAGCGTTATTCATCATTTTCTCTTTTCTTCTTTTTTAAAGACTATTGCAGTGCTTCTGCATTGTAATACGTAACTTGTTTTATTATTATTTTTGTATATTTATAATTTTGCTTGTTTTTTATCATTGTTAATTTCTACTATCTATCTTGATTTTATCTTAATTTCAAATATTTTTTCTGTAACTAATCCCCCTTTACCTCACCATCAATTTCATTTTCCCCCCTGAAAATTTGAGACAATTTGAGAACCGAGTACTAAAAGGCGTTTTGGCCTACTTAACTCGTAAAAAATCCTGAAAATCCTAAATCCTTGTAATTTCGCAATAGTGATGGTTAATACAAATAACTATTCACTTCGCGAGGTGAGGCGCGCGTCACGCTACACGTCCATTGGAGCGTTATTCATCCTTTTCTCTTTTCTTCTTTTTTGATGATTATTGCAGTGTTTTTGCATTGTAATACGTAACTTGTTTTATTATTATTTTGCATATTTATAATTTTTGCTCGTTTTCTATAATTGTTAACTTCCACTATCTACCTTATTTTATCTTGATTTCAAATATTTTTTCTGTCACTAATCCCCCTTTACCTCACCATCCATTTCATTTTTCCCCCCTAAAAATTTGAGACAATTTGAAAACCGAGTACTAAAAGGCGTTTTGGTCTACTCAACTCGTGAAAAATCCTGAAATCCTGAAATCTAAAATTATTATAACACAATAACACAATAAATTGTAATGTAAGTGCATTAGACCAGCACTTATTTAGTTACCTTAATATAATAAAATTTACATAATTATATAAACTATAGTATTTAAATTAACAAATGATTTTATATCACAAAAATGTAAAAAATGCTTTTATTATTTATAAAATTTAATATGCTTATTTTTATTTAAATTTTACAATTAAATTTAAAAATATTAGTTGGTCATATTGGATAAAAATAGAGATACTAAATTTATTTTAATACGTAAAAAACTGGAAAACAAATAATGTTTAAATTGTATTAAATGTTTATCCTTTAATAAATATTTAAAACAACCCAGTATATTAAATAAAAAAGAACAAATTTACAAATAATTGTAAACTTTAGATTTGTCACAGAAAAAGAAATTGAAATCAAGACAAGATCAAGCTGCATAGTGGAACATTTAATAATTATGTAAAACGAGCAAAAATAGTAAATATACAAAAATAACAATAAAACAAGTTTTGTATTACAATGCAAAAGCACTGCAATTATCTTCAAGATGTGAGAAGGGGGAAAAATGAATAACGCTCTACATGACGTGTAGCGTGACGCGCGCCTTACCTCGCGAGTGAGTTACATTATTTTTATTAATTTAATTTATATCAGATTTATATAAAACTAATTTTTTATTTTATTTTTTTTAACTTAGCATAAACATTTATTTTATTTTAAAAATAATTTAGTTTTTAAATATAAATTTTATAATTGTGTTAAAATATTAATAGTAATTTTAAATACATTTTTTTAAATAAATAAAAATTAAAACAAACTAAAAAATATAAAAAATTAAAAGATTTACATTAATTATTTTTATTCAGTAATTACAATTTACTATGTTAAGATTGTATTTTAAAAGTGAACGTTGTTTTCACGATGAGTGTCATCATTATGTTTACTAAATTATTTTTGCTTATTCAGACAAGATTAGCTCAATTATATGTTTTGTATTTTATAAAATTAATTTACAGTTTGTTGAATAATGTTGCTCTTGTTATTTCCTATTGCTTTCATAGTTTCTGCATGTGTTTAGGTAATTAGCAATAGTGTATAGATATATTCCAAATTTACAGATCCTAGAAAATTGTCGGTTTATTTACGAAACGTTTTTAGTGGAACGGAGAGTGGTAAAAATAAAGTTGGATTTGTGGTTTTTACACGTTTTCCCATCATGGAAGGCATTTCTTTGCGCGATAGTTCACTAGATGATCTATTGTTATCATTAAAAAATCCTGCATTATTTGAGCGAATTCTAGGAGAAGTTTTGGTTAATAATATTGTGCAGTTTATTGAATCATCTTTTTGCGAAGATGAATCAGATTTGAAAATATCACCTAACTCAAATTTGTATTTACTTTATCACAAAAATTTTACGTGCGCATTTGATTTAAAAAACTGGTTTGACGTATTGCCAGATCACAACAAAGCTTACGAAAAATACAAATTATATGAAAATGAAGCGAGTTTAATGTTTAAATATATATATATATATATATATATATATATATATATATATATATATGGTTTTACATTTTGGTTTTTTTTAAAGATACTAGAAAGATAACAAAATTATTTTATGTTAGTTATTGGAATTTTTAATTTTTTTAAATAATTATGTTTGCTAAGCACGGCGATTTTTTAAGATTTAAATTTAATTATTTTATTTATTAATATTGTTTTATGGTGATCTGATTGTGGTGCATTTAGTTTTAACCATGATTTAAATTCTACTATCCGCATTGAGTTTGATTCCACATTTGACTGAGCTAGTGTCCACTCGAATATATGTATGAAACAAACATGAATAACAAAATGTTTCTTATTGCATAAAAGATACAATGTATTATTTTATATAAGTAAGATAAAATTTTAAAATAACTCAAAAATGTAAACTTTTTGTATTTATTAAAACATTGTAAAATATAATTTGTTTATTAAAAATAAGCATTATTAAAGGTATGGTTAACAGTATTTAAAAAATTATAAGAAGCACATATTTTTATTTGCAGAATTTTACAGAATTGCCAAGTTCGAGTGACGTCGTTTCCAACGGTCGATACAATTTAACGCATCAACCCAAGTGGGAAGATTTGGATTTTTATTGTTCATCTGGCAGCACAAATCGATTTATTTTATCATTGAGTCGATGTATCAACTTTTTACAAGGCAAATTGAGAGTTTCTAATTTTAAGCGAAAATTTTTATCCCGGTGTCAATATGTTGTCGTTGAGGTATGGACAGTTGAAAAAATATTTAGATAAGTAGATGCGTGTATTTGTATATATATATATATATATATATATATATATATATATATATATATATATATATAATATATATAATGTTATGAAACAAGGTTTGACACTTTATTTATTTTAGTAATTTATTTTCATTAATTATTTTTATTACTTAAATGATTAACAGAAAATTCCTTTTTGTTTAGTAAAATTCTAAACAAAGGCTTATTGGTGGTGTATACTCAATTTTAATTCTAAAGCTGTAACTAGATCCTTCATTTTGACACTAAAGTATTACTACAAAGGGACAAAGTTATTTTTTATGATAATGGTACTGTAAGTGTCATTTTTGAGTGTAGAATGTTTAGCATTTCAATTTACTCTAAATAGCCGTAAATTTTGACACACTATTTATAAAAACAAAAGATGTACACGCTTGCTTGTGTATTAACATTAGTATAAATATGTTTTTTTCTTTACTAAATATTACTGGTTTGTTTGGCTGTACATATATAAAAACGTAATGATTGATTTTTAATTATTTTTAATTCTAAGTATTTATTAAATAATTGTTTCAAGAATTAATACGTTGTGATTTGACTAATATAATTAATGTTGAGTTTTATAACTATACAAAATAATAATTTTAAGATTTAATTTATATTTTTAATAATACTGATATCTTGGACTCAGTACGACTAGGTGATTTATTTCAGACTTTTATTCACAAAAATAGGGTTTACTGCAATTTGGTGCATAGAAGCAAATTTATTTGTTGTAATTAGTGACATAATGATCTTTTTATTATTATCCATATTTATACGTCTGTGCATTTGATTTCCGCTGTTATTAGTTTAGATGCTTATGGGTATCTAGTCCAGAACTGTCAGGAAAATTATCATCATTAGAAATTGAGATTTTATAAGCATTACTCAAATTTTTGTGGATTATTAGCATTCATAAAGGTTTTGGGTATATTGTACAAAGTAGTTTTTGAAAATAATTGTTATACATTTTGTACGTGCGGTCTTTATGGGGTATATTTTTGTACTGTTTCAAGCGTTGTGTATTACGATATTAAACTAATAAATTATTGTATCATGTTTACCGTAAGTCGTAGTAATAAACAAATTTATGCACCTAATTGATTTGTTCAGCATTGTATTCTATGCATTCTATAAACAAAATTGCTATTTTAAGGTTGGTCAATAAATGCCGAATAACATTTACGAAAGTGTGTAACTTGCATGTATGTTTACGTTTAAATGGATCAAGATAATGTCATTGACATTTGTGTTTTGGGTAAAGAGTACACAATATTAATTTTAAATCTAGTTTAGTACTCTTCATCCAAACGGTTACAACGAGAAAATTTTGTTTCGTCTATTTCTACTATTGGACTGCATTGTTTAATGGGTTGTTCGGTTTTTTTAACATTGTCACGTGACACGAATTAGCGGAATATAGATGGTTTTACAAAATTGCATTGTCCCAGTCAATATATTTTCTTGTATGAGGTTAATTCACTCTTTTGACAATCCAGTTTTGCTGCGTTAATTTCCTTTTCAACTCGGTATGGTATTGTGATTGTAGAATCAACAATTTATTGTGGTTGGTCACATGATTGAGAGTCGAAAGTCAGACAAGGACACCGTTTGACAACCAAATCGAAATAAATGGAGAATTTTTAATTTATTTTTATAGCGCTTGGTAACGCATAGTCACCTCTTTATTATTTTCTATATTTGTACCTTGATGACTTTATAATCGTAACAAAAGTAGACGAATAGTAAAGTATCTTGGATAGCAGACGACATCCTTGTGACGTCGCCACTGTTTTCAAAGATTGACGAGACCACCTGATTTTTTGTCAGGGTTATTTTTCTTAGTCCACAGGATATATATGGTATACCTTAATATAATTTTTAAGTACCCTGGATGCATGATTGCACTCACCCGCTGTAGTGAAAGCCCGATTATACCGCTGTGTACTCGAACCCCGATGCTATTAGTCTAGATGCCTAGGTGCATCTAGTCCAGGATGCATTATGTGGAGGACGAACAGTCAGGAATATTATTATCACTGGGAATTGATGCTCAAATCGTCGGGATTATTAGCATCCAAACGAGATAAATTAGTTCGTACCGTTTGTCTGTTAACCGCTGTGACGTTAGGACTGAGTTTACTTGATGCCAATTGAACGCAGTAGAAGGTTTGGTTTTCGAATATGAGCAATAGAACACTAGATAGTACTTATTGTCTAAGTTTGAATACAACAATTGTTTAAACAATATAATCATGACGGAATCAATCCAGTTGGTTTGAAAGTGAACTGCCGAACAGGCTGGACTTTATACCGCCGTCAGTTTAATGCAGTTTCGCCCAGTTGGTCTACACATATTTTGTGGAAAATTCATTTTTAAGAGGGTCAATATTTATGGGAGCTCTAGACGGGAGTTCGCATTTGTATCGGTGGTAGGACTCGAACTCATGCGTTTTACCAATTGTACCGTTTCAGTAATACAATGTAATAAAAGCATAATATGTTATATATTTTTTAAATATACAGTAGTTTGATTAGGTGGTGCTAAAATTGCCAAAATTTAAAATCTATTATTCAATCTCAACAATAAGAAAAGTTGGCGGTAGAGCCACTTCTTCTTGGTTTAGCGGTACAGCGCTTGAATTTCATTTATTTTGGTTGGTGACGTGGCGTCACCTCTTCATTATTCCCCATATTTATACGACATAGCAAACGATCGATTTTGATGGCTTGATAAGCGTAACACAAACGTAGAAGAATAACAAAGTTTCTTGGCTGGTAGACGGCAT
Organism: Cardicola forsteri; assembly: GCA_025895645.1. Taxonomy (NCBI): domain Eukaryota; kingdom Metazoa; phylum Platyhelminthes; class Trematoda; order Strigeidida; family Aporocotylidae; genus Cardicola; species Cardicola forsteri. The sequence continues at coordinate 22,055 of JAKXYG010001297.1, read as the reverse complement.
CCTTGTGACGTCGCCACTGTTCGCAAAGATTGACGAGGCCGCCTGATTTTTTGTCAGGGTTATCTCCCTTAGCCCAAGGGCTACATATGATATACGTATACCTTTAGATACCTTTTAAGTATCCTGGATGTATGTTCGCACCCATCCGCCGTAGCGGAAGCCCAGTTATACCGCTGTGCACTCGGACCCTGCTGTTATTAGTCTAGATCCCTAGGGGCACCTAGTCCAGGATGCACCACGTGGAGGACGAACAGTCAGGAATATCACCATCATTGGAAATTGAGACTTTGTAAGCATTACTCAAATCCTCAGGGTCATTAGCATCCCAAATCCTCAGGGTCATTAGCTTGAATTTGGACCTCGGTGGGTTCGAATTCCACCACCGATCTACTGAAATGCGGGCCTACGTTCGGCTTCGCACAAATGTCTACTGTTGGAAGGCATGTTTCTTGTAAAACATTCAAAGTAATAAACATTAAAAAAAATTAGTTTCTAGATTGCACAGCATCCAGAATTTCTATACCAAGAGGTTGAACTTTGATGGATAAATGAAGTTTTTTGGTTGAAAGACCGCTTCCTTGTGACGACACCAGTGTTTATAGGAATTGACAAGGTGGTTTTGTTTGAAGGAATTGGGGGATAAACAATTAAGGGAATATCACCATTACTTAAATCCTCAGGATTATTAGCATTTCCATCTCGAAAATTCAATAAAATGCACAATTTTACTGATAATAATTTTATTTGTATAGAGCACAATCTTATTGATTAGGTTACAAAAATCGATACAATTGTAATTTTTTGAAATTATTTCAAAATGCAATGGATGAAAAAATAAATTTTTTTAATTAAAACAATTTATTGGGTAGCACAAAATCAAATTTTTAAAAAGTGTTACTTTTAATATTTATTTTTACCTATGTATAATTCATTTTTGACCAAGTAATTTTCTTTTTACTTTTTTTGAAAAATGTTTCAATTTGGTATTTTATAATAATATTTAGTTTTGATTTATTGCTAAAATAGATACTGCATTGTTTTTGACACCGCGGTACAGCGCTCGAGTTGGACATGGGTGGGCATGGCTTCAAATCCCACCGGCCCACGTTCGGTCTTTACTAAAATGTTCACTGCTGAAAGATGCACGTTACCCGTCAAAGCATTCAAAGCAGTAATAACTAAATAAATAAATAATTAATTAAAATATATTAAAACCCATTTCGCTCTAAAGGGCATAGGGAATTAAGATTGTTCTATGTAATTATTGAACACAAATGTTTTGGCTTTGAAGATAGTGTATATTGAAGATTGAAATTTTATTCGAATTTTGCCGAACCCCGTTATTGTTACAGAAGCCAAGGTGCTAACCTTTTGTTCAAACTCTTCTCCTTACTTAACTGGATTTAGTACCAACTACAGTAGTATATATATATATATATATATATATACTTAATCCATTTTATCTTTTATACTGGTGTTAGGGTTTGGCATTTTCCAAATTATTGGAAGTGGGAATTCGAGCTGCACTCAACGATCATTGCGATTCCATTGTCGTGTTGAATCCGCGTGTTCTCGATCTCAAGCCTTCCGTCATTGCTCAAGCCCTCAAGATTCTTACCAACGAATCGTACGGCGTAAGTACTGGTTCCTATTTTAACAAAGTGACATGACAATAGAGTTACAATGTTTAGACACATATGAAAATCAAAATTGATAAATTCATTAGTTCGATCAGCAGCCACTAAGTACAGGCTCATGTTCGCTTTTACCAGAAACCATCAAAACGATTGAATTAACCAAATAAATGCACATGCCATGATTATAACATGAATACAATTCAAAATACAATACAATACTTACTTATTCACGATAATATTTCACAAAAACGAAAATGCTAATATAAGTCCATTCGATAGTAATTTGCTATTGAACAATGTCAAAAGTTTGCTATTTATGTGGATATAGTGTGATGAAATAATGAAATTGAAATACTACTATTAAATGATATTAATTCGCCAATCCAAAATGCGGACCTACTTATGGCTTCGCTAAAATGTCTATTGCTGAAAGGCATGCGTTTTTCGTGCAAACATTCAAAGTAATAAAATAGAAAACATAGCAAACGATCGAATCAAATAGCCTGACAAGCGTAACGAAGTTTCCAGGTTGAAAGACGGCATCCTTGTAACGGCGCCACTGTTCACCAAAAATTGACGAGGACGCCTGATTTTTTGTCAGGGTTGTCTTTCCTAGCCAAAAGACTACACGTGGTGAATATCTACCTTAATGTACTTTTTACGTGTTCTGAGTGTATACTTGGACCCACCCGCTGTAGAGGAAGCCCAGTTATACCGCTGGGCATTCGGTCTCTGCTGTTATTATAGTAAATAAACAAGCTGCTGTCAAAATCAATACAGTATAATTTATTCGCTTTTGTGAAACTATTTAATTGTATAGAGAACATCTAAATTGTACTAAAAAATTTGTCAAACATTATTTTAACAGTATAAGTAAAATATTTTATAGAAACTAATATTTTATGCCAATATTATTATAAAATTCTAATTTAGGTCAAAAACAAGAAGATTGACATTTTAAAAAATCGAAAAACAAGCAAATTAGTTGCTTAGACATAATTTATATTATAAAATATGGATACGTGAATGAAAATAGATAATATGAGCTATACATTTAAAATATTTTAGGTAATATTCATTTGTTTTTAAAAATTTTTCAAAGCGTTTAATGTAGGGGTTTCTTACTTTTTTTAACCCAATGTTGTGGAATTTGATTTTGCATGATATAATTAATTTTCTTACTGCCGGTGGTGAACATATGCACACTTAGGCTCGATTCCTGAGCTGTACCCCTAGATCATTTCGCCACAAGACTAACTAAAGTTGCTTTCTAGTTATGTTCGGTTTATTTAAAATACTTTTGTTGGGTCAATAAACGTATATATATATATATATATATATATATATATATATATATGTAATAAAACCTATGCACACTTAGGCTCGATTCCTGAGCTGTACCCCTAGATCATTTCGCCACAAGACTAACTAAAGTTGCTTTCTAGTTATGTTCGGTTTATTTAAAATACTTTTGTTGGGTCAATAAACGTATATATATATATATATATATATATATATATATATATATATATATGTAATAAAACCTATACATTTTTAATAATAGTAATCATAATAATAGTAATAATTATTATTGTTATGATTATTATGATAATAATAATAATTATTATTATTTTTATCGTTGTTATGGTTATAATAATAATAATAATTATTATTATTGTTATGATCATGATTATTGTTATTATTATTATTACGATTACTATTATTATTATCATTATTATTGTTATTGTTATTATTATTATTATTATTATTATTATTACTATCACTATTATTATTATTATTATTATTATTATTATCACAAAACCCTTTTTAGGTTATATTCTAATATTTTTAATGCGTTTAATGTTGTGAAATAGTCACCCAGGCATTGCATTCGTAAGGTTGTCATCTTTCTGAAGACTATTTGCACGTATGTGATGATGTTAGGACAGAAAAACGGTAATTATTTTAAGCATCTGCAAGTTTTTATTCAAGAGGTAACAGACATCATAACCAATTCTGTTGCACACAATGTAACATTTATAAACAGTACTATGAATAGCAAATCGCGTCCACACGTAACATGCATTCAATCAACACTATTCAACACTATTATTTAACCGTGACCTTCATAAGCATCTACAAATCACGTGATTGATTATTTTTGATTTGATTTACAAACGGTTCAATTATAGATCGATAACGTTTGGTTTGATGGAATGGAATATTGATCACAAAGTGGATTAATAATCAATATATAAGTAAATAAATTACTTCATTTTATGCAGTTAGATTAAATACTGATTTGTTAATGATTGATAGGCCGCCATCGGAATTATGCGGCGTTCACTGCTTTATCGCAGTTTAATGAAATGCTGTCGCCTCTTGTTTAGCAATGTTCGTCGTTACATAGGCCGAGTTGCTAAACTTGGGCTCAAACCCGACCTGGAATCGGCTACAGTAGCGTTCCCAGTTCTTTCCCCCAATAGTTTCAGGGTGCATAGCTCTTAATTTGAATCTGGGTGGTATGTAATAATAAAAATCCCATTTTCAAACTTGGAATAATCTTGTCCGCCTTTTTTTAATCAATAATCTTGATGCCATATTCTATTGTTTCCTCCATTATTGCAGGTCGATGTTGTTCTGGGCATGTCCAAGCCATGTTCGACCAACCCAACCGACTCCACTCAATCGAACAGTGGCGACAACTCCTTGAAAGATGGCAAAATGCGTTCACAATTGTCATCCAACGCCAATTGCTCGAAGGGGCTGTATTTGTTCGGCTTGAAAGCCAACGACAGTCTGATATTGAATGCCCAGCCGTTGTGTGCCAACGTGGAGTGGGCTTCTGTGTCGACCTCTGTTCAAATCTGTTCCAACATCAAACGATTTTTTCCCATGTGGAATGTGGTTTGCTTGAAGCAGCGGTTGGAAGAGGTGAGCAACGCTCGCATTTTTATATATTCGTTTATTTTATACCTACTGCCTTAAATATTTTACGGGAAATGCGCATCTTCCAGGTTTAAGTCAAACGCTGTACCGCTATATCACACCGATATATATGTGCCGGGATGGTCTAGCAGTACAGCGCTCAAATTTGGACCTCGGTGGGCATAGGGGTTTGAATCCCATCACCAGCCCACGTTCGGCTTCGCTAAAATGTCCACTGCTGAAAGATGTTTCTCGTAAAACATTCAAAGTAGCAAACATAAAATTAAAAAAATAAAAATAAAAAATAGATGCCTACGGGTACCTAGTTCAGGATGCACCACGTGGAGGACAAACAGTCAAGAATATTACCATTATTGGAAATTGAGACTTTGTTAAGCATTGACTCAAATCCTCGTGGATCATTAGCATCCGGATATACCTTTCAAGGTGGGTTTCATCTACTGATGTGTGATGTATACAATTTCAATCTTGAACTGTGTATTTTTTTGAGATTATATTTTATTCAAAAGAATATGGTGAAAATAAGTAGAGTAATTGATCAAAACGGGATACAACAAGTGATTATTTGAATAGCGCTCAGGTTATTATATGTTTTAATATAATATATTTGACGGTTAGTAAAAATATTATTTTTAAATGAATAACGAATTTTATTATTATTTTAAAATTAACATATTTTTAATTATCCAAAGTATATTACATTCAATATTTTGGCGAATTGTTTGTTGATATATAATCGTTCAATGTGAATGAATTAAAAAATACAACTATTCAACAACTATTATTATTGAGCTTTAATATCTCACTAGAGATATATTCATGGATGAATCAAAACGTGGATGGGACTTTTGTCAGGGATGCCACTGTCATTGAAAATCGAGACTCTGTTAAGCATTACTCAAATCCTCAAGGTGATTAGCAGCATCCCATTCAAGAATGAATCAAAACATAGATGGGACTTTGTCAGGGATGCCACTGTCACTGAAAATCGAGACTCTGTTAAGCATTACTCAAATCCTCAAGGTGATTAGCAGCATCCCATTCAAGAATGAATCAAAACATAGATGCGACTTTTATCTTCCAACAGATTCACACATTGGCCGACTTGGTCAATTTCGAACACAAATTTGGCTGTCCCTGTGCTCATTTGCTTCAAGATTCGATCAGCGTCATTATCGCCGTCGATCCGGCACATCCGACAGACCAGGTCGATTTGGAAGACAAGGATGCTGCCGAATTGATCGACAAGTCCAAATTGCTGGCCGATACACTGGAATTGGTCGTCCACAACGCGACTGGCAAAAGGCCGATTGAGGTTGGTTCCGGTCGAGTTGCGAAGGATGTTTATTATTATTATTATTATTATTATTATTATTATTATTATTATTACTATTATCATTATTACTATTATTACTATGATTATTATTATTATTATTATTATTATTATTATTATTATTATTATTACTATTATCATTATTACTATTATTACTATGATTATTACTGTCATTATTATTATTACTATGATTATTATTATTATTATTATTATTATTACTATTATTATTATTATTATTATTATTATTATTATTATTACTATTATCATTATTATTACTATTATCATTATTACTATTATTACGATTATTATTATTATTATTATTATTATTATTATTATTATTATTACTATTATCATTATTACTATTATTACTATGATTATTATTGTCATTATTATTATTACTATGATTATGATTATTATTATTATTATTATTATTACTATTATTATTACTATTATTACTATGATTATTATTGTCATTATTATTATTACTATGATTATTATTATTATTATTGTTATTATTACTATGATTATTATTGTTATTATTATTATTATTATTATTATTATTATTATTATTATTACTATGATTATTATTGTTATTATTATTATTATTATTATTATTATTATTGTTATTATTACTATGATTATTATTGTTATTATTATTATTATTATTATTATTATTATTATTATTGTTATTATTACTATGATTATTATTGTTATTATTATTATTATTATTACTATTATTATTACTTTTGTCATTATTTTTATTATTATTATTATTGTTGTTATTGATATTAATATTATTATTACTAATATTATTATTATTATTATTGTCATTTTTATTATTATTATTACTATTATTGTTATTATTATTATTATTGTTATTATTACTGTTATTACTGTTACTATTAATTACTGTTATTAAGAATTACTTTTATTGTTATTGCTATTATTAATATTACAATTATTATTGATGCCATTATTATAATAAATATCACTATTATTATCACTGTTACTATTATTAACAATTATTAATGTCACTATTATCATTATTATAAAAGTAGTAATAATAGTATTTTTGTCATACTTACCATTAGTACGATTATTATTTTTATTATCATGGTTATTACTATAATTATAAGTTTTATTTTTACTGTTTTTATAAATATTGTTATTTGCCTTCTTCTTGTTATTTTTATTCTTCTTCTTATTATTATTATCAGGATCACAATATTGTGATTATCATGATTATCATTACTATGATAATTATTTCTATTATTAATATAATAATAATTTTTATGTTTACTATTATTATTACTATTATTAATATAGTTAATTTTATTATTGTTATTGATATAATAATTATCCTTAATAATATTATTATTATTACTACTATTGATTTGAATACTTTTAAAATGAAATTGTTAACGCACAATTAAATAATACATAAACATGCAGAACACAAAGTGTCTATTGAATGCTAGTTGACTATTTCCTTCCCAAAACGACTTTCAGATTATTATCGTCGATTCGACTCCGGATCAAACAATGGACGAATCGGATCAGAAATCGGACAGCTCTACGTATCTTCCTGACTGTTTCGGACCAACGCGACTGCGTCCAATGGTCTCGATCAAACGCATCCAATTGAATTGGGACAATTCAGACGGGCAGGTGTATCCGACACGCGGACATCTCATTCGACACGCGGTCGATCGATGTGCCCGAGGTTCGATGCTTGTCTTTTTGGAACCGGGTAAGTATATTTTGGACAGGTGGGTTTGAATATGGACAGGATATTGATAGTAGCCATCTTCTGGAGAAGTATAACAACGTTTGTTGGCCAGTAGACGATTGACAGGTTTACGTGATACTTATTTATTTTGATCGCTCAGTCACGTCTTTATTAGTTCCAGGTTCGCATAGTATTAAGAATTTTTATCCGAATAGGTTGTCGGATAAATGAAGTTTCTTGGCCTGAAGACTACTTTATTGCAACGAAGCCGGTATTTACAGGAATTGACGAGGCGATATTCTTTGGTGGAATTAGGGATTTGACACCGGCTACATATTGTAAATCGATACATTGAGATTCCTTTTTGGCATCTTGGGTGTATTTTAGAATACATTTATTGAGTGGGAGTCCAATGAAAGTCCAGATATAGCCTTTGTGCAGTTAGTTTTCGCTGTTATTTGTGTAGAATGCCTATTGTCTATAACAACAATGTAGATGGCTTAATAAATAAAATTTATTGACATAAATAATTGATTATTTAACACAAAATTAAATTACGCAACATTTGGTTGACAAATGGGGTATTATTTAATTAAACATTTACAAGAGATTATGGAAACGTGTAAATATTATCTAAAGATTCAAAATATGTAGTGTTTATAACTTATAGGATGCTAATGATTCTCTGGGTTTGAGTAATGTTTATTAAATCTCGATTTCCAATGATGGTGATATTCCTGACTTTTTATCCTCCATATAATGCATCCTGGACTAGGTGCCAACAGGCATCTAGACTAATAACAGCAGGGTCCGAGTGCACGGCTGTATAACTGGACTTCTGCTACGGCCGGTGGGTGGAAGCATACACCGAGAACACTTAAAAGGTGTCGTAAGGTATATGTAGCCCTTGGAGATAATCCTGTCAAAAAATCAGGTGGCCTTGTCAATCCTTGCGAACTGTGGCGCCGTTACCGGGATGCCGTTTACTAGCGAAGAAACGTTGTTATTCTTCTACGTTTGTTACGCTTATCAAGTTATTGAAATTGATATAGAAATAATAAAGAGGTGAGTACTCGTCATCAACCACATAAAAAATTGTACTTCAGTAGTAAATTTTTTATATTGAAAATCAAACGTTTTTGTTCCGCTTTGTCACCGGAAACGCATTGTTTTTACTTCTTTGGTGTAGTTTATTAAACAGTGACGGTAGAATTAATCATTGAATGCATCGTTAGTATTTTTATGAAAAGTTTATTATTAAACTACTTATAACTCGTATAAGTAGTTCAGACATTTCAACGAATACATTTCGAGTTGGTTTATTTGTATTTTAGGCAATCAGCTTCCCGTTTCGTGGGATTTGGCAGTCTATTACACATTGCAGCGTCCAGGCGTTGGAATGGGTTGTTTTGGCTATCGACTTCATTTGCGTGAAAAATATATTTATCGAAAATCGATATCTTGGGCGCTCAATACGATTACAGCCAATTTTTTTGTCAATGTACAAACTCAAATGTAAGTTGCTTTTTGAACGGCTTGTTTGAATTATTTCTATTTATGTAATAGAATTGCTTTGCCAAACGTTAGATAATTACGTGGAAGTGATGCAATGGGAACTTGTAATTGATGAAGATGTTGCTCTTGGTTGAGCTACTCCACAAGCATTTATTATCGGTACCAAGATTATAACCCTCATCTTGCGATAAAATAGAAGAATCCAAAGTAGTTACTGAATTATAATTAGTATTACCAGAAATTTCTGGAGATTTTATTTTGAAAATGAAATTTAAAATTTATTTAAGCACTATACACATCAAACATTAATTTTTTTTTTCTAGTACTGGAATACCCATAGTCAATCAACCCCATTTCATTTATGCCCACTACCTCAAATGCTTGAACGGTTATCCTACATCGAATAGTCCATTGCACGCTATAGACATGGCCATTTCATCGCATTGTTATTTGGGCAGTGTTCAAATGACTCAACCGCGAACGATGTCGGCAGGCGTACCTTGCAATTTCGCTATGAGACACGGTGCCTACTGTACCGTTTGGTACACAATTCTCATAGCAACAGCCCGATATTTGGGTGCATCGAAACGCGATTTGGACAAGGCTATTATGAATTCGTTTGGCCAAACGCTGGTTCACATTGCTCAATCATCGTCACCGCATTTGTTGTTAAGTAAGGCGACGACGGGTTGTCAGTTGGTCGAGGGCGGCGAAGTCGATTGGAATGTTCACCACCGTTTATTGCCTATATTACAGCCAGTTTATTTGGATGGATATTAGGGATTTTGTGCTGTGTATATTTGATTGATTTTTTAAAAATACTTGGTGTTTGTTCTATCTTTGATGGTTATATTGTGATAATTATGCTGACTGGGTTATTTTCTTGGTAGCGTTATTTATACAAGACAAACTCGTAGTGATGCAGTTGTTGCCTTGCAATTAGGCTTTTTATCCCGAGAATTCCAATTGTTTCCTTGTTTTAGGTTAGATAGCTTAATAGTATTATGTTTGCATATGCATGACACGTAGTTTTGGAATGTATATGTTTGATGGTGTTTTATAAACTTTTGTTCCTTTGAATGGTTTGACGGGAAGCGCATTTTTCGGCTGCAGATATTTTAGCCTAGTCGAACGTAGACCTGTATTGAGTGCTGGTGGTGGGATTTGAACCCATGTGTCCAAGTCGAGCGCTATAGCGCTAGACTAGTCCCGCACATTATCAGTACAAACTATTGCATTTTGACAGAGTTTATTGCATGTAAATGTCACTAGGATTGATTGTACTCAAATGTTTCACGAGAAAACGTTTTCATTACGTAACATCGGACTCGCATCTAGTGCTGGTGTGGGCACTCGAATATATACCCACCCAAGTTTGAATCTAATGCTGTAACACTGATAGTCGATTTATGTTTTCCAAAGAATTTGTTTTAGTTAGTTTATTTTGGAAAAGAGTCCTATTATTAAAGGTCTAACGGCACAGTGCTCGAATTCGGACCTCGGTGGGCATCGGGGTTCGAATCCCACCACCGGCCCACTAAAATGCGGGCCCACGTTCGGCTTTGCTAAAATATCCACTGTTGAAAGGCATGTTTCTTGTAAAACATTTAAAGTAGCAAACATAAAATAAAAATAATAAATGTCTTTTCTACTTTTACCCTTTTTATTTACTATTTTCAGTCGTTTGTGGTAGGAAGGCATTGTACTCCTTTAACCGTTTACATATTTAGGCAGATTTCGAATTAGCCACGATGAAACTTTCAATAAAGTTAATAAATTTAATTTTTGTATCAGTTAGGGAGTAGCCAACTAACGGAAATAAAAAAATGTAATTGATAAAATAATTTAAAGCAAATAGATAAACAATTGTCTGGTTTAGTATGAAGGTTTTTAAATAATTTGTAAACTTCTTCTAATGTTAATTACTATCTTTTTATAACTAGTTTGTAAAACATTAAATTAAAGCATTGTCATGTGTTTTACCATTAACTATAACTTTGCAAAATTTTACTATTAGTAATAGTGTATTTTAAACAGTCATTTAGTATAAACATTGAACTATTAACTTGAGAAATTGGTTTATATTTTGTAAGCTTATGTATGTAACAATTTTTATATTCTTTACGCCTTTTAATTTTTATTAAAAGTATTTTATTTTGGGGCATATCCAGACAAAACGTCTATTCAAATTTTTATACTCAGACTACATTTTTATATTTATCAGTTTTCAAAACTTTTATTTATTACAAAAATTGTGTGTTTGTCTATGATAAGACTTGTAATTTTGAAATTACTAACCTTTGCAGTTTTTTGGGAAATACAAAAATGTATCAGTTTTATTTTTGTAGTTGGCAAAATAAAAAAGGGGGAATGCGATTGATGATTGGTCAATTTACACATACACACCCTATATAAATATTACAAATTATCAAACAAGTATTTTAAATAGACGAAACATTATTTCAATGTGCGCTCGTTGGCTGTCTTGTGTCACTTCGTGTTTGTGTTCGCCTCGCCAAGCGTTTCACTTGTTTTGTCAGTGTACTACAGTGCGAGGCATGGCCAAACTTGGTCAGGGTCCACGATTTTTGCGCATCTTGTGGTTTTCATTTGTACTTAGCATGACATGTTTACTGCTGTTGTCGACAGCGCTTCTTATCAAAGACTTCTTACAGTTCGATGTAAATGTACATATCCAATTGGTTATTGACAATCCGTCTCCATTTCCTGCTCTAACTGTATGTCATCAGCCGCCATTTTCGTACGAAGCCTACAAATACTGGAATCAATCTAAAATTTTGTCTCCATCTAGCTATAATTTTTACATGCGCCAACTGACGCTCAGTGCGTTGAAACGCAACGATGTTGAAGCTGCCAGTGTCATTTGGAATTATGACAGTTTGAGTGTCTATTATCAAAATTTAAATTACTCAGATGTGGTCAAGTTGGGTCATTTACGGTCCATTTTCTTAAATTGCATGCGTATGTACGCACACATGAGCACATTTGAAGATAATTGTGATATATTGACAGGTTATCGAATGCGCACCTTTTCACATCACCAATATTTAAATTGTTACACTTTTGAACCCAACAACATGCACGAGGCGAATGAAACGACATTTTTTAGCTTGATCGTTGGCATGGGTCCGCGCGATCGAGATGTACACATTGAGCAAGCGTTTTTGCCCGACATTTTCGATCAAGCTCGAGGTTTGCGTGTCGTTATTCACGAGCCTGGTACGATGCCCGATTTGGAAAAAAACGGCATACACGTCGAACCGGGCAAGTTGAACGAAATCAATTACGAGCCTGTTCGATGGTCGAAACTCAATACGCCGCGCAGACCTTGTATTAGACCCAATCAAACGCATCAGTACAAGGATTTGAATGAGACATACAATTATACATATTCCCAATGTTTGTTGCTTCATCAACAATTAGAAATTATGAAATATTGTCAATGTATTTACGTGTTGCATCCTAGACCAATAATGCCGCATTCCAATTTGCCATATTGCGGGCGTTTGTGGCCGCAATTTAATGAAACCGACTTTGTTCAAAAGATCAATTGTTTAGGCATGTACCTGATGAATAGTATCAAGCAAAAATACGATGGGACAACTTGTCTGCCCCAATGCGAATATTACGAGTTTGAAAGTACCAGCTCGGTAACGAAATGGCGCGCTTATCCATGGCAACTGTATTGGCTTCGTGTACAAAATCAAGTGTCGCACTGGCTAAATAAATACCAATCGACAAATCCTCATCACGACATTCAACAAACGGAAGCATTTAAAATGTGGCAATTCTTTTTAAATTATCCCGATCTAACCCAACTTCCCAATCAAAGTAGCTTGAAAGCTGAAGGATTGGCCATGTTTAGTTCCAACATACTTCCTATTGAGATCGACTTGGATAGTGAAGATTTCGCCTATGTTGTAGTCAAACGCAAGTCACCGAATACGATTGAAAAAACGGAAAAACTTGTGCTCAGTTTGTACGTACTCATTAGCCGAATAGGTGGTTTGTGTTCGTTGACTGTCGGATTGACGGCTGCATTTTTAATTGAGTTGGTTGAGTTTGTGTATTTGTTATGTATTCGGTCGAAATCTAACAATCAATCATCTAGACAGCAGCAGCACGCTTTAAAAACAACCAAATGTCCAATAATCAATGAAGCTAATTCAAATTCAAGGTCATGAAAATTTGAAATATTTATTGATTAATAGTAGTTGGACAAGGTCAAATGAATTATTCTCAATCCTACATGTCAATAATTTCATTTTGATTGGTTGTTTGATGGTGGTGTGCAAGTATGACTCATACGTTTTATTTCATATTATTTCTCATAGATAATGTATAAGTTACCTTCATACTTGTACGTTAAAGTACATTATTTTCGTTTTGATCAACAATGAATATTAATAAAACAAGATCCATCGTTGATGTCAAACAGTAGGAAAATAATTCGTTTGTATTTTTAAATACAAACAAAATGTATCATACACACACATCAAGTATTTATTACACGAGTAATAAACATAAATTAAAATATTCCTTTTTTTGCAGAATTTTTAAATAAAAAAATACCAATCACAAGGCCAGATTAATACGTACACATTTATAATTTACCAAACTGTGGTGATTTGTTTTGAACTTGAGTTCTATTGTTTAAAATGAATGTGACATCTTAAATAATATTTTCTATTACATCTAGTGCTTTTAGCAACGTCATTGTGTAAAAACATAATTTTAAAATAAAATATTTTTTTAATTAATAAATTTATTTGAATAGTATTGAAACCTTCCCTTGTTTTTAAATTTCAAATTTCTGGTTACTTATACGATTAAAAAAACGCAGTTTTTAACTATTTTATGTGGGATTACGAAAGTGGAATTTTGTAAATAATTTTGTTTTATTTTATTTATTTTACTTTGGTTGGTGACGTGGGGTCACCTTTCCATTATTTTTCATATTTATACAGCATATAAAGCGATAGACATTGATAATTTGATAAGGTTATAGTTATTTCCCTTAGCCGATAGGTTGCATATGGTGTACGTATACCTTGTGATACCTCTAAATTATACTAAGTGTATTTTCGCGGCCACCCGCTGTAGTGGAAGCCCAGTTATACCGCTGTTGTACCTGCTGTTATTAATTTAAATGCATGTTCATGTGGAGGACGGACAGTCAGGAATATTACCATCATTAGAAATTGAGACTTTATAAGCATTGACTCAAATCATTAAGATCATTAGCATCCCTCATAAGATTTGGTTTAAAAACTGATACTGTAGTCTATGTGTTGAGTTGTTTTCAACAGAATAACGTCTAGCAATTTTAAATCGCAGTCATTTTTATAATTATACTATTATTGTTATTTTTTGTATACATGAACGAAATGTCTTGCAGCGGAATTGCTGAATTATTAAACCTGAATAGACGATGCGTTCAAGGCTGAGTAGGTTCTCACTAAAAGCATTTCAAATTGTCTAAAATGTTTTATTTAAAATTTTTGGCGGTTTTTTAAAGTGATGTATTAAAAAAATATATATTTATAAAATATAATCAACTAATTTTTTTACATAAAATATATTTCAAAAAAATTTAGTTTTAAATTTTTATATAAATTAAAATATAACTCTAAGTACGTAAATTAATAATTTATTAATTATGATAAATAATAATATATACATTACATTTAATAATAATTCCGTTATTAGTAACTTATAACTTCCTTATCATTTGTAAATTTTCAAACAAATATTTCCCGTTTGATGCAAAGCAAACTATGGAATATTTTATATTATTTTGTTAATATTTTAGCTATCTATTAATGTTTTTTTAATAAAACCAGCAAGAAGTTAAAAAAAACACAATTTCTTTCGCAATATTTTGTAAATTTTAAGAAAATGTAGAGCAATAAAAACGGGATTCATTGTTTCTGGTGGGCTAGCACGTTTGCCCTATTTTCATGTATAGTTACTCGTACGCTTCAGTTGGATGCAAGTTAATTTTGAAAAGTAAACAAAAAAAGTTTTTTAATTTGTAAAAATTGTATTTCTCTTCAAAGATAAAAAAAACCCATTATATATTCATTACTTCTAATTTGAACAAGTTAAAATTTCGATTAGTAGTATAATTTTTATAGAATGTTAAAAGTATGATTCGCATGAATAACAATACTATAGGTTGTTACACTAGTTAATTATGCAATTTAATGATACCTAATTATGCATTGTGTTATAAATCTCTATTTAATCTACAGTACGTTTTCTAATGATTTTTTTGGTAATATAATTTCAATAGTATGTGTTTTTGTTGTTTTTGATAATTAGCTAATCCAGTTTGACGTCAGACTAAGAAGATGGATAAAAAAAAAAGTTAATTTAAAAAAAACTATATTCAATGTAGTGTGTCATCAACCGCAGCTAATTATTTCATTTTTTGTTACCAAACGTTGTTTTTGTACAAAGTAAGTCTAATACTACTACTACTACTGCTACTGCTACTGCTACTACTACTACTACTACTACTACTACTACTACTACTACTACTACTACTGGTACTACTACTACTACTACTACTACTACTACTACTACTACTACTACTACTACTATACTACTACTACTACTACTACTACTGCTACTGCTACTGCTACTACTACTACTACTACTACTACTACTACTACTACTACTACTACTACTACTACTACTACTACTACTACTACTACTACTACTACTACTACTACTACTACTACTACTACTACTACTACTACTACTACTACTACTACTACTACTACTACTACTACTACTACTACTACTACTACTACTACTACTACTACTATTACTACTACTACTAGTAGTAGTAGTGTTATCTTTAAATATGTCTTTCTCACTATTTTCTAAACAAAGAAACTACTACTACTACTACTACTACTACTACTACTACTACTACTACTACTACTACTACTATTACTACTACTACTAGTAGTAGTAGTGTTATCTTTAAAATATGTCTTTCTCACTATTTTCTAAACAAAGAAATCTTATCAAGTACAGAATTTTGTATTACTTTTTATTAATTTTTTATTTCCTATTTTAAGCTAAACCAATATTTAATATAGCATTGACAATTTCTTAACTTTTTGCAATCGGTTTTCTCATATTGTCATTAATACGGTGGTAGTAATTGTCTAGAGTTGAGTTGTTGTTATATTATACATTAAATGATAATACTGGCATGTTTATACTATAATCAACAGACGCTTTTAAAAGGATTTCAACCCATATGGCAACATTTCAATTTAATTAATTTTTAGAAAATATATATCTTTTCACAAATTCACTTTACAAATTATTGAAAAAATAAAATCAAAGATCGTTTGTCCATTAATTGGATAAAAAAAGTTGTGACACAAATTGAAATGTTTGAACATAATACAGGCGACGTAGTTTTGATCTTTTGATTTTAAACGTTTAATCTGAGACATTAATTAGAGACAACGTTTATGTAATCTATAAAAAATTAATTTTATTTTAAACTGTTTGTATCTAAGTTGTAAACGACCGTTTTGTTAACGAATCAATCATTCAGTAGACAGTGGTTACGATATTGTAGCCTTTGTCATTAACAAATGTTTGGTTTTATTTAATTCACAAGGTTTTATATATTGTGTGTGTGTGTGTAACTGTGAATATTTGAATAAACCAAATGATCTAATTTGTTAAATCGTTGTGATCAAGTTATTTTTACTAAATCAATTATTGCAGCTTATTAAACGATATTACTAATTAACATTTTGCATCCTATATACAATTAACATGGAAAATTGAAGATAGTAATACTTACCCACTACACACAGTTTTGAACAAATTTAAGGCATTTAGAAACACCAGAAGAACTTATTTGCGCATATGAAAGCTTAGACTAATCAGTACAAATAGTCATGTCTGGAGAGTATTAACCAATCAGACAAAATTGAACTTCTAACAGATGCTATCAAAGTAGGAATTATTTTATCCACGCGTTTATTTTGAATTAATATGAACATTATAATGTAACTGTGCCTTATAATAACTTATTCAAAGTATAGTAATTTTAAATTATTATTATTTTCCGAACCACATGTTTAACGTGATGATTATATATTTACTTTCATTATCATATGGCATTGTACATATCAATTTATTTCCATTATTTGTACTACAATTTTTTTTTGTTATTTTATTAATCAATTAATTAACTTTTATATAGATGGTGAAAATGCATTTTTGCGCTGAATGCATATCTAATGAGATATTAAAGCTCAATGCAATAACAATAGTAACAATAATAGTAACAATAATAATAATAATAATAATAATAATAATAATAGTAATGATAATACTAATACTAATAATTAATAATAATAAAATGATAGTAATAATAGCAGTATAATAATAATAATATAATAGTAATAATAATAATAATATAATAGTACAATAATAATAATAATAATCATCATCATCATAACAAAAATAATAATAATATAATAATAATAATAATAATAATATAATGATTTAATAATAATAATGGTAATATTAATAATAATATAATAGTAATAATAATAAAAAAGCAATAATGTTAATGTAATAATAATAATAATAATAATAATAATAATAATAATAATAATAATAATAATAATATGAATAATAATACTTATGATAATAGCAATAATAATAATATAATAGTCATAATCATAATTATAGTAGTAATAATGATAATAATATTAATAATAATAATAATAATAAATAATAATAGTAGTAATAATAATGATATTAAGAATACTATAATAATATAATGATAGTAATAATATTAATAAAAATGATAAGAATTATTATCTACAGCAGTCCGGTTAAGACAAGAGGAGAGTTGGGGGCGTTATGTTAGCAGTTTGCCCTCCACCATTACTCCACGTTTGGTTGAGAACTTAAAAGTATTTGAGCGCAAGATCACTAACCCGACTTCTTGAAATGCGTATTGTCAAATAAACAACAAAAGGACACCATTCCATTAAACTATGGCAGAGAAGTAAAAGCATCATGATTTCGATGACGGCGTTTTTCCAAGTCCGAATAGAACTTCTAATTTTTAAAACCGACAATTTAATGTACGTTTTCTCATATTCCTTGACAGCAAAAGGGTTCAAAAATAATCAATTAAAATGAACTTTATCAAGTAACAACAGAATTGTAATAATAATAATAATAATAATATAATTGTAGAGAAACAACAGGAAGACGCCATGCCAACGTAAAAATGCGAAAGTTACATAATTTTGATGACAAGTCTGAAGTTAGAAGAAAACGTTCTAAAATACTAAATAATCGTGCCGTTATGGACAATAATAACATATTTACATATTAATTTATTATTTTTATTATTATCAATACAATATTTTATTGTTCCTCTAAACGTATACTAGAATTAATTCTAATGCCGGGATGGTCTAGCGGTACACCGCTCGATTTGAATGTGGGTGTGTATGGGGTTCGATCCCCACAACTGTCACTAAACACGGTTTTGCTAAAATGTCTACTGCTGAAAAATGCTTCCCATAAAACATTTAAAGTAGCAAAAAAAATACGGCGAATCAGGTGGCTGATAATTTCTATTCAAAATTTTGTTCGAGTTTCACCTTTAGCCAACTGAATGCCTATCCCCGTTTAGTTTTTCAAATATCTGCTTGTTACAAAATATTAATAGATAATAAAATATATACATGGGATATAGATAATGTTATAACTTTATTTCATTAATTATGTCAATGATCCTGAGGATTTAAGTCAAGTTCCAATAATGGTGATATTCCTGACTGTTCGTCCTCCACGTGGTGCATCTTGGTTGTATGGAAAAACTCGGTTTTTTGTGAAATTTGCATAAAGCAGCTATGAAAAAAATCCGTAAACAATTTTGATTTAATATTGGTAATTCACTGTTATTTGTTGATGTATGAGAAAAGTACGAAGTTGACTGCATTAATGAAATCATTTATTATTACAATATAAATTAACCACAAGATACGATAAAGTCAATTTCAATTACTTTCAATTTTAATATAGTTAAGTTCAAAAAAACGTATTGACATTAGACATTGTAATTATAGTAATAGTATATATTTTAAAAATCACTTACCGTTATTATTATTATTATTGCTTGAATGCTTTAAGAGAAATATATTTCAGTAAATGGATATTTTGTTAAAATCAAAGTATTGTTGTTCCAAACACGACCACTTATTAATTGCTACAATTATTGATTTTTCTTTTGAATAAATAAATCTCACATCGTTGTAATTTGTGAGTTGCATTCACTTGTTGATCTAATTACTGTAATTTGTAAACTAGTTGGTTTACTTTCTGTTATTTCAACAATGAATGTCTGTGTATCACTAATTAACAAGTACTGGATTTAGAATTGTTACATTAGAATTGTTAGATTCACTTAAATAATAAATTTACTAGGTTTTTAAGTTAATCAGGAGTACTGTACAGTTGTTTCATCCTTATTTGGAGTTATCAGCGGCGCATACCTTTCAAGTTTTATACACACATGAACTTGAACCCACGCTATATCTGGTGGATAACCTTCAACCTGTAAATTTATTATTTATAGTGAATCTGATCAATTCAAATTGCCCAGTGTCCTCAAATTCTGCACGTTACTACCGGTTTAGCAAGTGAGAGAACCTTTTCACTTGTAGCTCAGTGGTTTAAGGCGCTGGCCTGGTACCAGATAGGGCGTGGGTTCAAGTTCATGTGTGTGTGTGTGTGTTAAAATTGAAAGGTATGCGCTGCTGATGACTCCAAATAAGGATGAAACAGCTGTACAGTGTTCCTAGTTGAATTAAAAATCTATTCAAGTGAATTTGATTGGTTACTACAATTGTAGTACCAAGCATTATTCATTTGCAAACCAACATTTGAAATGCATACTTTTGTATTCACAATAATTCACACAACGTTCAGTAAGCGTTTGTCTTTTTTATCAATAAATAAATTTTTAACATTTTTCCACACGTATAACCAGTGTCACGTGTGTGCATTAAACATGTTAAAGTACACTTTGCAATTATGTCACATTGCTACAAAAATAAATACAGCTGTACAGTGCTCCTGGTTGACTTGAAAACCTAGTAAATTTATTATTCAAATGAATCTGGACAATTCTAAATACAAATAGATAAAAACCGTAAAAGTGGATTTGATTATCATACAGCGTCTAGCCACACGTTCAAATGAGTCTCAAATGCACGTCTACCCAGCTACTAATGTTATCTATGTAATGCGCGCTACCTTATTCAAAGAAAACAGTGTCATTTCTTAACGATGAATAAATATTAAATGCGCTAAACCGTTTTTTTTTTGCAAATTCCAAAAATATTTGATTTTACTATATCATGAATTAACAACAATATTGAACAATGAATTTAACAAACTTATTTATTAAAAAAGAATCAAATGTTTGAAAGTATTTTTTAAACATTGTGACAGTTTTATAAATTCAGGGGGAGGGGGCGGAGCTGGGTAGTTAAACAAATAGATAAATTATTCCTTTTAAAAAAAAAATGAATAGACATACAATAATCAATTATTAAATTAAAAAAGGAACAAAAAATTTTAATTAAACAAAATATATTTTATGTTTTATTGTAAAAATATTATTGATACAAGCAGATTTTGTCTTTTATATTAAATTTTAACATTTGTAGTTGTTGACGTAAAAATGTTACAGCGTTGAACTCGCATCGACAGGTGTTTGACTTTTGTTTAAAATATTGCCTGTCAAACATTCAAGCAGTAACATCCCAAATCCAATTGTGATAGATAGGTAGAAGAAAAGGATTGTCAACTTGACCTCTGTAAAAAAATAACCACTGCTACACAATAGAATACCATTTCATTCAATAGAATTTCAATTTCTAATAAACCCAATTTTCAAAGTCGACAATTTCGATGTACAATTCCATGGAGCTGTCGTATTGTTTTATGCTTTTCTAAGAAAACCAATAAAACAGCAAAATGGTGGAAGAAGTTGGCTATTCACTTTACATTATTATTATTATTATTATTATTATTATTATTACATAACCCTTTTGCTTTAAAATATAAGATAACAATTACAGCAAAAATTGACATCAAAGTCTCGTAATTCAAAAAAAACATGAGACAACTTTAGCTTTGAAGATTCTGCAAATCGAAGATTGAGCTTCCTTTTGGCTTTCACTCAACCCTGTCATTTGTGTAACTCTGTCATCCAAATACGTGCAATCACTTCTTTGCTGTTGTTTGCCGGAATGGCGTCCTCTTGTATTGTTTCCGTAGCAGTATGAATTTTTTACAGAAGCCAGGTTGCTAATCTTGCGTTCGAACCCTCCTCCTTTATCCAGGCTTGGGACTGGCTAGATTGAATCATTTCTGATCCAAACTAGGCGGAGTGAATTAATTAAATTAATTTACATTTTTACAATATTTTATAATTTGAATTAATGTTTGTTTATGTTTTGTTGTTCATTTTAAACGTTTAATTTTAGAGTTGTTGGTGCCAAGTTGGGTTGAGAAAGAAGAATAGTTTGAAGTTAAAATGGAAAAGCTGGTTTCGGTTTGAAGAGTAGCAAGAAGACTCCAATTCACTAGATTATGGCAAGAAAAATATTGATTCTGATAATGACTGGTTTGGACAAAAGTCCAATCTTAATCTTGGATATGCACAAAATTAAACACTGCAAATTTAATATACAGTTATATGAAACAATCATGTTGTTATCATTATTGTTGTTTATCATTATTATTATTGTTATTATCAACATTATTATTAATACTATTATTATCATCATTATTGTTA
>JAKXYG010000461.1:0-101281 GCA_025895645.1 Cardicola forsteri | reverse complement strand
TTTTGTAATAATATTAAAATAATTGTATTTTTTTATTTATATACAGTAAAAAATCTTTAATTAATAAAAACTTTACATTAGTTTAATTGCCTCTATTTAGCACAAACTTTAATATAATTGCAATTTTTTAAAAATTGTTTTTAAATATTTGTTTATAGTACACTTCGACTAATGTATAAACTTAGTGGCATATGTAAGCAACACTTAATTTTTTAATGCTGCATATTAAATTTTATTAACATATTTTATTGTAAATATTAATTGCAATTAAATAAAGAAATTATAGTTATATTACAGAAAGTAATGGCGTTTTAGGTTTATTGTTTATTTTGTTCATTTACTAATATTTACAATTTAAATTTACTTAATCAACATGTGAAACATAGTCACAGATTTAAATCTTTAAACTAACACTTAATTTTGATTTAAAATTATAATGACACAACTATGTAAAATACTTTAATTAACAAAACATTATTTATAAATTATTTATAATTTATAAAAAAACTAGTGTAAATAATATATTTTAAATCTTACTAAAATTAACAAAATTTTAAACGTAGTATTTATTCACAAATTACAACCTAATTCTTAAAAGTATGTAACATTTTCAATAATAAAATTATATTTTTTTCTACAACTCTCACAACAATTATTGAAAAAAAGTAATTATTAAATTAAAACCTTTTTAGAAACTACACAGCATACAAGAGAAACGTCACTTTAATTATAAAGTATACAATATTATATAATAATTAAAAAAAAATTATAATTATATATACATATATATTGTAATTAAAAAAAAATTGTATCAAATATCAACTAGTGCAAAAATTGAACGTGGAGTAAAATAATTAACATGATTTAAAACAACAACTATTAACAAAAATACGGATTACATGCAATATTTTCGGTTACCAAATGATTAAAAAAACTAGAAAGTTTAAAAAATTGAATAATCTATGTAATTGCCTTTTTTTAGAACAACTTGATCCGGGCGTTTTAAAATGCTGTCAATGTTGATATATTTTTGTTTTATCTCATATTAAACAACAAACTGAATACGTTTACATAAATCCTCAATTTCAGTATGCTTATTAATGTTGCGATTTAGCATACTGAAATTTTTTTTAATAACATTGATATCCGGGCTGCTAGGTGGTAATTGAATAAAAAATAGCATTTTTTTATTTTAGCCCCTCTATTGTCTAAATGTAAATGTAACGCAAATATAGTGAATTAAATAAATATGACGTTACCTTTTTGGACGTATGGCATAGAACATTGTCCTAAAAAACAATAATAACCTCTGTGTAAATGTGTTGCATTTCATAATGAAAAACATTTTTTATAACTAAAACACAATTTTCACTATTTAAGGTATCAAATATAATTTTCCATTCGATAGGTTGATTATACCTAATACCAAACCAACACATTGCTTGTCAAGGGTGGGCTTTCTTTCTAACAAACGGGAGTGAATGTTTTTGAAAACTCAAAACACACAACATTTTGTTTTTAAAACCAAATGATTCGTGCCAAATTATTGTTTTATCGGCAAAGTATACAAAACGCCAATAACAAAGATGTCGTTCACTCTATAGTTTACAAAAGGCTAATCTATTATTCTTTTGTTTTTTAGTAATAAATGGCTTACCTTTAGTAATTGAGGAGTAAAACCAAATTCAATTGCTGTGTTGTAAAATAAGCAAAATTGTTTAAATTATTTTTTTTTGGTTTTTGAAATAAGTTTATTATAATTTTTAAAAATTTTATAAAAATTTTCTAATCATTTGTAGTAGTCGTTACATGTTTTCTTCCAACATTATTATATATTCGTGGTTTTTAATTATTAATAATCCGATAAATTGTTAAAAGGTTAACTCTGTATAAATTTGCCAATATTTTGGGTAAAATTCCTTTATTTTTTAATTCTTTAATGACACGATATTTATTGTCGGTAAAATGAAAACATTTTTTATTACTACTGTCCATTTTACAAACGATGTAATCAGAAAGCAAAATTAGCGGATAAGCTGAATCTCAAGGTTAAACGTAAATAATAAATAATTCAATGTTTAAAAATTTTTATTTAAAATAAAAAAAATATTATTTTTATTTATATAAATTAGAATAAGTAAATGTTTATTATGATAATTACTATAACATCAGACTCTGAGCAGATTTGTATGTTCGTTAAACATCAATTTAAAGAATTAGTTATTATTTATTTTTAATGAAATTAAGCACACAAAATAATAATTGGCTAAGTATTATAAAAATTATGTAATTTTAACTTATTATCAAAGTTTGTATAAAAGTAGTTTTTAAAATTTGCTATTTTGGCCGACTCAGCTTTTTTAACTAAATATTTCTAAGTATATATAAATGAACTATTAAGTACTTGCCATTATTTTAATTCTCATTATTTATTTTTACAAAAAAACAATCGAACATAACAATTTAATTTAGATTTAAAACTTTTGTAATTTTTGCGTTAATTTTTGAAATGGCTGTATACACATATTTTTGTTTTTTTGTTAAAAACCATTTTATGCCAATATCCAAATACAATGAACTTTAAAAATTCATTTTATATTTTTTAACTAATTTGCCTAATTATGCAAATTATTGTATACATTATACGGAGTAAAATGTAGAATATATCCTTTATTATTTCTTGTGCATAAATTGTTGTTAGAAGTAGTCTTAGAATAAAAAATGCAAACTATAAAACGTTTTTGTTAATAAATGTTTCTATTATTTCAACATTAATTAAAGTTAGCACATTTTGATACTTTGTTTCAGAATTAGCGCATTTTACACAATATACACAGCGTATTTTAACAGTATAATAAGAGGACAACATTAAGTATAAAAAGGTACTTTTAAAAGTGTACGATGTTTTTTCATGCTCTATTTAGTTTTTAAAATTATAAAAAATGAATATAATAAAGTAATGAAACAGCCATGTAATTAATTTGTATAATATAACTATATTCCCTTAATTATGTTGCAAATAACTGTTAATTCATTATTTAGCGTTAAAAATTAACTTGAAACATATTTACATTTAACTTGTTTGCTTATGCAACCAATATGATAGATGAGGCGCAGTATAATATACAAATATGTTTGTTGTCAAAGTAAATATGCCTATTACTTTTAAACTCATTATAAAACTGTGGTAAAATATTAAAATTTAGCAAGTTTTAACACTATTTGTTACTAAAATTATAAATTTATCTAATTAACTCCTGCATTGTGTAAGATTGGAAGTATTATTTAATAATAATTAAATTGTGTTTAGCAAATGTTATTTTTTTACGTTTTTAATATTTCTTGTTATTAAATTGAAACTACTTGCAGCCAACGAATTATGTAAGTTATATGTTATTAGTTAAATTGTTTTATATAAGTGTAAATAAATATTTTATGATAACATTAAATGTAACGCAATTTATCTACATAAAACAATTAGTTTATTAAATTTATTAAGTTTTTAAATTAAATATTTTGAAAAAATGAGACTGTATAATGTTTACATTTTATTAGGATTTGATATATAAACTTTTTTTATATAATGTTGATATACGCCAATATTGTACACAGGATGTGAGTTGTGTTAAATTAGTTAAAATCTTTTATACGTTTGATTCTATATAGTAATAAAAAAGTAATAAATAAATAAAATTTGTGCAATTTAATTTTATGCGGCAAATATTATTTATTTACACTATATTTGTTAAATTATGCAACAAAGTTTTTACATTGTAAGGAGTATAATACAAATATATAAATAAATCTTGAGTATTATTTCTATTTAATTCTCTTACTAATTAAACTAATTATGCCAAATTTAAGCCTCAAATATATTTAGAAAGTTTACTGTAAATGTTAATTATATTAACACCTTTAGGTTGTGTGTAAATTATTAGCATTAAATAGGTTTTGATATCAATTATTAGTATTGGAATATGTTATTCAACCCCAAAATAGACGCACAAACAAAAATTCTTATTGGGCAACAATTGACATACAAAAATAAAAGGTTAAAAATTTGACCTGCATATAACTAGCAAGTGTGTGAGCATACTGCATTAATAATGCAAAACATAAACAAAAACATGTGTGCTTTATATTATTAGCTAAATGTTTTATGCATTTGTGATTAAATAGCATTAAAATAATAACAAATAAATAAAAAAGCTGGTATATATATGTGCAATTTACATACATACAACATTTAATTTATTAAATATATTAATTTTATTTAAATAAATATTTTAAAACAATAAAATTGTATAGTACTTGTTTTCTATAATGCAAACTATTTTATTATAAAATATATATGTGCTAAAGTTGGATTAAAAGCATTTAACACATTATACAGGATTAAATAAATAAGTTTTGTATTATTTACA
The DNA here is from genome assembly GCA_025895645.1 of Cardicola forsteri. NCBI lineage: Eukaryota > Metazoa > Platyhelminthes > Trematoda > Strigeidida > Aporocotylidae > Cardicola > Cardicola forsteri. Next base: position 96,857 of record JAKXYG010000461.1, on the reverse strand, counting down.
TCAATTTGTTTATTTAAACAGCTAATTGTATAAATCGCAAGTAATATAATACAAAAAATTATTTAAGAATCCAATTTTGACAGTTCTTTACGCCAACACAATATAATCAGCATGCCAATGTTTGCAAATTACAAAACTTAAATATATTTTAACATTAATTATTATTGTTGCGGAAACAAACATTAAACACAGGATGTGAGTTTTGTTTTGTTATTAAAAATCTTTTACGTTTGATTCCAAATAATGGTAGGAATGTGATAAATAAAGAAACTCGTTAAAGTTAATGCTACTTACTTTTACACAAAAACACATATTTAAATTTATTTAAATCACATTAATTTTAACACTATTTTTACTGAAATATAAACATTTACCACTTTATGTAAAATTGAAAAACCAGATTTAGTATTACTTATACTTAATTCTCTTACTAATCAATTTAATTACGCCAAATTTAAGCTTTAAACATGTTTAGAAAATGCACTGCAAATATTATTTATGTAAACACCTTTAGGTTGTACGTAAATTTTTAGCATTAAATAGGTTTTAATATTAATTATTACTATTGGAATATGTTATGCAAACCCAAATGGTCGCGTAAACAAACATTCTTATTGGGCAACAATTGACATACGGAAAATAGGAAATAAAAGGTTAAAAACTTGACTTGTATATAACTTGCAAATATGTGAGCATACTGCAGCAATTATGCAAATTTTGTAAAAGTGCTGTTACGTTAAACAAAAACTTGTAAGTTTCATATTATTAGTTGAATTGTTTTATGCAATTGTGACAAAATAGCATTAAAAAAATAACAAATAAAGAAAAAAACTGTTATATATGTGCAATTTACATACATACAACATTTAATTTATTAAATATATCAATTTTATTTAAATAAATATTTTAAAACAATAAAAGTGTATAGTACTTACTTTCTATAATATATTTATAATGCAAACTATTTTATTATAAAATATATAAGTGCTAAGGTTGGATTAAAAGCATTTAATACATTATACAGGATTAAATAAATAAGTTTTGTATTATTTACAATCAATTTGTTTATTTAAACAGCTAATTGTATAAATCGCAAGTAATATAATACAAAAATTATTTAAGAATCCAATTTTGACAGTTCTTTACGCTAACACAATATAATCAGCATGCCAATGTTTGCAAATTACAAAACTTAAATATATTTTAACATTAATTATAATTATTGCGGTAACAAACATTATACACAGGGAGTGAGTTATGTTTGTTTTAAAAAATCTTTACGTTCGATTCCAAATAATGGTAAGAATGTGATAAATAAAGAAATTCGCTAATATTAATCCTACTTAATTTTATACAAAATCAAAATTTTAAGTTTATTTAAATCGTATTAATTTTTATACCATTTTTACTTAAATATAAACAATTATTACTTTAAGTAAAATTGAAAAACCAGTTTCAGTATTACCTTTACTTAATTCTTTTGCTGATTAAATTAATTATGCCAACTTAAAGCCTTAAACATATTTAGAAAGTTTACTGCGTATGTTATTTATGTTAACACCTTTAGGTTGTGCGTAAATTCTTAACATTAAATAGGTTTTAATATCAATTATTACTATTGGAATATGTTATTTAGCCCCCAAATGAACGCGTAAACAAACATTTCTATTGGGCAACAATTGACATACAGAAAAATAGGAAATTAAAAATTAAAAAACTTGATTTTTATATAACTTGCAAATATGTGAGCATACTGCAGTAATAATGCAAAATTTGGAAAATTATTGATGCGTTGAACGATAACCTGTAAGTTTCATGTTATTAGTTAAACTGTTTTACGTAATTGTGACTAAATAGCATTAAAATAATAATAAAAAATAAAAGTGCAGTTACATTTGTGTAATTTACGTACATACAACAGTTAGTTTATTAAATATATTCATTTTCTTTAAACAAATATTTTAAAACAATAAAATTGTATAGTACTTGTTTTCTATAATGCAAACTATTTTATTATAAAATATATATGTGCCAAAGTTAGATTAAGAACATTGAACAGATTATAAAGGATTAATTAATTAATTTTTGAGTTAATTACACTCAAATCGTTTATTTAAGCAGTTAATTTTATACATAGTAAATAATATAATATAAAAATCTAATTAAGAATTATATTGTAAATTTTATTAATGTTGACACAATTATATTTATTATCCAAACGTGTGCAAATTAAAAAACTTGGATACATTTTAACATTAATTATTATTATTGCTGTAACCAACATTGAACACAGTAGGTGAGTTATGTTCTATTAGTAAAAATGTTTTATATTTTTAATTCCATATAATGTAAGGAATGTAATAAATAAACAAACTTGTTGAAATTTATGCTATTTAATTTTACACAAAAATAAATTTTAAAATTTATTTAAATCTTATTAATTTTTATAATACTTTTACTGTTGTTTTTTCTTGTTACAAGGTATATTAACTAGGTTGAAATAAAAGCATTTACCACATTATATAACATAAAAAAACTAGTTTTAGTATTATTTCTAGTTAGTTCTCTTACGAATGAAATTAATTATGCCATGTTTAAGCCTCAAACATATTTAAAAAGTTTTGCTAAAAAAATTAATGATGTTAACAACTTTTGGTTAAGCGTACATTATTAGCATTAAATAGGTTTTGATACAAATTTTTAGTATTAGAATATGTTATTCAGTACCAAAATGGACGCGCAAACAAACATTTCTACTGGGCAACAATTGACATACAGAAAATAGGAAATAAAAGGTTAAAAATTTGACTTGCATGTAACTTGCAAATTTGTGAGCTAACTGCAGTAATGACGCAAATTTTGGAAAATTATTGATGCGTTGGACAATAACTTGTAAGTTTCATGTTATTAGTTAAACTGTTTTATGCAATTGTAAATAAATGGCATTAAAATAATAATAAATATAAGAAAAAACTGTTACATTTGTGCAATTTATCTACATACAACAATTAGTTTATTAAATTTATTAATGTTCATTAAATAAATATTTTAAATGATTAAAACAGTATAATACTTGTTTTTTATAAAATATCTATAATGGAATCTATTTTATTATAAAATATATATGTGCCAAAGTTGGATTAAATGCATTTAGCACATTATAAAAAACAAAATAATTAACTTTTTATTATCTATGATCATTTTGTTTATTTAAGCAGTTAATTTAATACATAGTAAATAATAAAATATAAAAATTTAATTAACAGTCCTATTATAAATGTTATTTATGCAGATACAATTATATTTATTATCCAAACGAGTGCAAATTACAAAACTTGGATACATTTTAACATTAATTATTATTATTGCGGTAACCAACATTGAACACAGGAGGTGAGTTTTGTTTTATTAATTAAAATGTTTTATATGTTTGATTCCATATAATGTTAGGAATGTGATAAATGAAAAAACTCGTTAAAATTTATGCTATTTCATTTTATACAAAAATAAATTAAAAAATTTATTTTAATTTTATTAATTTTTATAATACTTTTATTGTTGTTTTTTATCTTATTACAAGCTATATTAACTTATAGGTTGAATTAAAAGCATTTACCACTTTATGTAACATTGAAAAACCAGCTTTATTATTGTCCCTACCTAATTCTTTTACTAATCAAATTAATTTTAAACATTATGCCAAATTTAAACCTCAAATGTATTCAAAAAGTTTACAACGTATGTTAATTATGTCAACACCTTTAAGTTGTACGTAAATTATTAGCATTAAATAGGTTTTAATATTAATTATGAGTATTGGAATATGTTATTCAGCCCCAAAATAGACGCGCAAACAAACATTTTTATTCGGCTATAATTGCATACGGAAAATAAAAAATATAAGTTTAAAAACTTAATTTGCATGTAAAGTGCAATTTTATGAGTATACTGCTTTAAGACTACATAAGACGTTTAACAAATGTTCGTGTTTGCAAGCATTTTATTAATGCATATTTTAAAACTTCATTGTATCCAATTATATTATATTGCTCCTCTATAATATTTCCGGGATTAAAAAAAAAAATTTTATAAAGTTAAAAAAATGTATTACCATTATTAGCCGATCATTAGGTACTCCTCACAATGACATTCTTTATGAAATAATCCATCAACACTTCAAATAATGTTTTCAATTAATTAGTCGTATTTCCAACACCTCAAATCATTTACTTTGTCGTAATTTTAGCAAGTTATTTGTTTAGGGAATGACAAAAAAATTACATATACAGGTTAAGTGTAGAACCAATGTGTATTTAAATTCATGTCTGCCGTATTTAGCAAGGTTACTATCCAATCCCAGCAAAGTTCAAAGTGACCTTTACATTAGCTTCTCCAAATCATGAGTATGTTTTTTGTTTTCTTTGGTCTGGCCAATTATCGTTGTTTGTAATCTGCCTATTTTAATTTGTGACCATTTATTAACCTTTATCTAGGGTATTGTTTTATTAGTCATGCTTACTCATAAGTCATTTGCATTTCATATATACTATTATATTAGCACACTATTAACCATAGTACGTCTCCTAAATAATACCATGCCTCTTTACGCATATTATATTAAACATGACTTTTGAATATGCGTTGATTTTGAAATTTTTTTGTTTATGTAATTTAATTTTACTTTATTTATTTATTTATTTATTTTTGGAGTAATGTTACATACTGCTAATTGTAATGTATTTTTATAATTGTACATATTTTTTGTGTGTTGAAAGTTATTTCTACTGAAGTATCTAAGCCAATAAACATAATAATAATAATAATAATAATAATAATAATAAATTTTGTAAAGTCATTGATGCGTTTGGACGATAACCGTTTAGTTTCATGTTATTAGTTAAACTGTTTTACGTAATTGTGACTAAATAACATTAAAATAATAATAAATAAAAAGAAAAAGCTGTTATATTGGTGCAATTTACCTATATACAACAGTTAGTTCATTAAATATATTAATTTTATTTAAATAAAAATTTTAAAACAATAAAATTGTATAGTATTTGTTTTCTATAATATATCTATAATGCAATCTATTTAATAATAAAATATATATGTGCCAAAATTTGATTAAAAACATTTAACACATTATATAGGATTAAATAATTAATTTCTGTATTAATTGCACTCAATTCGTTTATTTAAGCATTTAATTTTATACACCGTTAGTAATATAATATAAAAACATAATTAAAAATCCTATTGTAAATGTTATTTATGCTGACACAATTATATTTATTATCCGAGCGTGTTCAAATTACAAAACTTGGATACATTTTAACATTAATTATTATTATTGCTGTAACCAACATTAAACACAGTAGGTGAGTTATGTTTTATTAGTTAAAATGTTTTGTATATTTAATTCCATATAATGTTAGGAATGTGATAAATAAACAAACTTGTTAAAATTTATGCTATTTTATTTTATAGAAAAATAAATTTTAAAATTTATTTAAATCTTATTAATTTTTATTATACTTTTACTGTTGTTTTTTATCACGTTACAAGCTATATTAACTTATAGGTTAAAATAAAATTATTTACCACTTTATGTAACATTGAAAAAACAGCTTTATTATTGTCCCTACCTAATTCTCTTACTAATTGAATTAATTTTAAACATTATGCCAAGTTTAAACCTCAAATGTATTTAGAAAGTTTACAGCAAATGTTAGTTATGTCAACACTTTTAGGTTGTGCGTAAATTATGAGCATTAAGTGGGTTTTAATATTAATTATTACTATTGGACAACGTTATTTAACCCCAAAATGGACGCGCAAAGTACAAAATTAAAATACTTTTTAATATTAATTGTTATTATTTTTGTGAATTTACTTAATTAACTCTTGCAGTGTTATTAGTTAGTTTTTAGAACATTACTTAATAGTATTAAACACATTAAGGTTTTACTTAAACATACTTTTAACATTATCTTAGCAGTATTAATAAACTATAATTAAATAGTGGTATTTTAATCATTATTAATATAAAATTTTAATTTAGATAAAAATAAAAAATTCAGATATTAAAAAAAAATAGAGCACATTGCTTTCTGCCATATTTTAGATAGTTTTTATTATTAACAATATTATTCAATAAAATAAAGTATTTAATTTTTGTAGATTTTTAAACTAAATATATGCATTTTTTAAAGCAACATAATTTAGTTTTATTAAACCGGAAAACAATACAGGTAAGCAATACAATATTAAAGGATAAAAACAAAATGTAACGAACAATTTTGTAACATAATTGTCAACATTTAGTTTTCTTAATCTTATTATGTAGTCGCATAAGGATTTGGTGTTTATAAATATATGCTCTACATAATCACACCAGGTATGTTTGCTACTTAACATTAAAAAAAATATTTAGCAAATAGAATAAGCTGCAATTTATTAAAACTCTGCATGCCAACAATTGCTCTATTATTATTTACAATAATAAAAGGATCTATTATAAATTGTAATGTAGCTGATTCTTGGCGTATCTTACAAATCACACCTATTCCAAACGTTTTTGTCCTATTAACATATCTAAAACACTATTGCTCAATTGCTTGCACCTCAATATTTCTAAAAATTAACAGAGAAAATAATATTTATAGACGCTAAACCTATATTTAATATTAGTAATGAACATTTTCAATTTGTTTATAAAAAAAACTATTTTATTCTAAATTGTGTAGCCAGTCTTGTTCAGTATATTACTAAATTTTTTGACAAAGGAAGAAATTTAATATACTGCATGTTTTTGGATTATAAACCTGCTTTTAATAGTATATTAAGAAAAAATTTAATTTAACGTTTTGAACTACTTAAAACACCGGACCATATTTTAAACTGACTACAAAATTATTTCTCAAAAAGAAAACAGTTTACACAAATCAGAGTTAACAGAAAATAATAATGGAGTTCCACAGGGTGCAGTTTTGACTCTGTTTTTATTTTTATTGTACGTAGATCTATTACAAATTTTACAGCCATTAAATTTGTTTAAATATGCCGATGATATAGTTTTGCGTACAAAACTTTCTTTAAATAATAATTTTAAAAAATTAAAAAATTAAATTAATAAAATTAAACCGTGGTTTATTAACGTTTATTTCAATTTTTATCCATCAAAATAAAAATTGGTAAAATTTGCAACAAGACGTCTTAAAAAACAACGCATTCAAACAAAACATTTAAATTCAATTAGACAAAATATGTACCTTTAACTAAATTGAGTACGTTGGGATAAACGTAAATAGTAAACTTACCTAGTGTAATAACGTATAACATATATTTATAAAAACCAAATCCTTATGCAGCTACATAAGACGATTTAAAAAACTAAATATTGACAATTATATTACTAAATTGTTTGATACATCTTGTTTTTATTATTTAATATTATATTGCTCACTTGTATTTTTTTTTGTTTATTAAAACAAGACTATGTTGCTTTAAAAAGATGCATATCTTTGGTGTCAAAATCTGCAGAAATCAAATATTCTATCTTATTGAATAATATTGTAAATAAACATTTTAAATCCTGTATACAATTAGCATCAAGGATTGAAAATAATAAAAATCACCCACTAACCGCAGCTTTAAACGTTTTTAAAGCTTTTGGAAAAACAAGAAGAACCTACCTGCACATAAAAGCCAAAACTAATCAATACAAAAATTTACGTCTTCCATACTTATCCTCAATATCAACCAATCTAGAATCAAACAAAATTGAACTTCTAACAAACCTATCAAGATAGGAATCATTCCACCCCCGCATTTATTTAAATTAATTTGAACATTTTACAGTATAATGTAACAAGTGTGCTTTATAATGACTTATTCTATCTATAGTAATTTTAAATTATTATTTTTTTAAAATTACATGCTTACTATATTGACTATATTTATATTCATTCACATATGACATTCTCTTTCATTTAAATCCCATTATTTGTACTACTACTTTTTTTAAATTTTTGATCTTATTAATTTTATGTTGCTGGTAAAAATGTATTTTACGTTGAATGTATCTCTACTGAAATATCAAAGCTTAATAATAATAATAATAATAATAATAAATTATACTTTGAGTATTGTATAAAATTAGTTGTATAAGTGAACAACGTTAATAAAAATGAAACAACAGTTAATTTTTTAAAACAATATTACAATAATAAAACCATATCTTTTTTATACCGATGTTTTTGTTATTTTGTTCAAAACCATTTTTATGCCAACATTTAAATATATTAAAGCTTAAAAATGTACTTTTTACTTAATTTGCCTAATTATGCAAATCATTTTATACATTATACGGAGTAGAATGTAAAATATATCTTCTATTATTTCTTGTACATAAATTGCTGTTGGAAGTAGTCTAAAAATAAGAGATGTAAACTATAAATAGTTTTTTGTTAATAAATGTTTTTATTATTTTAACATTAATTAAAGTTATTACATTTTGATAGTTTGTTTTAAAATTAGCGCATTTTAAACAGTATACACAGCGTATTTTAACAGTATAATAAGAGGATAACATTAAGTATAAGAAGGTACTTTTAAAAATGTACGATGTTTTTTCATGCTCCATTTAGTTTTTAAAATTATAAAAAATAAATGTAATAAAGTATTGAAACAGCCATGTAATTAATTTGTATAATATAATCATGTTTTTTTAATTATGTTGCAAATAACTGTTAATTCATTATTTAGCGTTAGAAAATTAACTTGAAACATATTTACATTTAACTTGTTTGCTTATGCAACAAATAGGATAGATGAGGCGCAGTATAATATACAAATATGTTTGTTGTCAAAGTAAATATGCCTAATACTCTTAAATTCATTATAAAACTGTGGTAAAATATTAACATTTAGCAAGTTTTAACACTATTTGTTATTAAAATTATAAATTTATTTAATTAACTCCTGCATTGTGTAAGATTAAAAGTATTATTTTAATATTTATTAAACTGTGTTTAGCAAATGTTATTTCTTTACGTTTTTAATATTTTTTAATTGAATTAAAACTATATACAGTCAACAATGGGCTTTACAACAATATGCTAATATTTAAATTGTTTTATATATATATATATATATGTATGTTTATATAACTAAATAGTTTTAGAATAATGATAATGGTAATGCAATTTACCTACATAAAACAATTAGTTTATTAAATTATTAACTTTTTTTAAATAAATATTTAAAAAAACATTTTATAGAACTTGCGTGTTATAAAATATCTACATATAATCCTTTTTCAAATAGTATCTGCGCCAAAAGTTATATTTAAATATTTAGCATATTATAAAGTACTAAAAAGTTAACTTGTGTATTATTTATATCAAATTCAATTATTTATGCAATTACGTTTTTACATTGTGACGAGTATAATATAGAACTATATATACAAATCCTATTATAAACGTTAACTATGCTAACGGCCTTAAATTTATTATCAAAACGTGTGCAAATTACAAAACGTAGATACATTTTAAGATTAAATATAATTATTGTTGTAACTAACATTAAACGCAGTGCGTGAGTTATGTTTAATTAATTAAAATGTATTACATGCTTGACACAAACTGTTAGGACAGTAACAAATAAATTCTCCAATTTATTTAAATGTTTATTTTTACAATATAACTGTAGTCGATTTATTTCGTCATAAAATATATTTACTTAAAAGTGAAAATATAAATATTTACCACTTTATGTACTCTTAAAAAACCAGCTTTTCTATTATGTGTACTTAATTCTCTTTATGATCTAATTAATTTTAAACATAATAAAAAGTTTAAAATTTAAATATATTTAGAAAGTTTACTGCAAAAGTTAATTATGTTAAAACCTTTAGGTTGGGCGTAAATTATTAGCATTAAGTAGGTTTTAATATCAAGTATTAGTACTGGAATATGTTATTTAGCCCCAAAATGGAGGCGCAAACAAAAATTACTATTGGGCAACATTTGACATACGGAAAATAGGAAATAAAAGGTTAAAAATTTGAGTTGCATATAACTTGCAAATTTGTGAACATACTGCAGTAATGACGCAAATTTTGTAATATTATTGATGCGTTAAACAATACCCTGTGAGCATAGTGCTATTAGTTAAATTGTTTTATGCAATTGTAATTAAATAGCATTAAAATAATAATAAAAAAAGAAAAAACTGTTACAGTTGTGCAATTTATCTACATACAACAGCTAGTTTAATAAATTTATTATTTTTTTAAATAAATATTTAAAAACAAAAAAATTGTATAGTGTTTTCTCTCTATAATAAAAATGATAATAATAATAATTATTAAGCATTATTATCTGACTAGAAATACATTTAGCGTAAAATACATTTTTACCATTAATATAAAAAAGCAATAGTACAAATAATAGGATCAACATGAAATAGTATATTATATGTTAATAAATATAAATATAGTCAATATAGTATGCATGTGATTAAAAAATATTTAAAATTATTATACATAAAATCAGTTATTATAAGGCACACTTGTTACGCTATACTGTGAGATGTCCAAATTAGATCAAATAAATGCGTGGGTGAAATAATTCCTACTTTTATAGGTTTTTTAGTAGTTTAATTTTGTTTGATTCTAGATTGGTTAGTATTTTGTATAAATAAGGTAGAGATACTAAAATTGTATTATATACATGTTACACATTATGTAACAATTACATATATATTAAGTTTTAAATTATTTACACTTAATTCGCTTATTTATGCTATTAATTGTAAACAATAGTCAAATTATAATATGGAAATATATTAAAAGTTATTTTTTTATAACAAATGCAAATAACGTTTTTTTATAAATATAGTAAAATGCAATATAAAAATTTATAAAAATAAAAACTAGTGTAAATAATATATTTAAATCTCACTAAAATTGACAAAATTTTAAACATAGTATTTAATCACAAATTACAACCTAATACTTTAAAGTATGTAACATTTTTATTAAACAATGCTTAATATAATTGCAATTTTTAAAAAATTGTTTCTAAATATAATTGCAATTTAAAAAAAAATGTTTCTAAATATTTGTTTATAGTACACTTCGACTAATGTATAAACTTAGTGACATATGTAAGCAACACTTAATTATTTAATGCTGCATATTAAATATTATTCACATATTTTATTGTAAAGATTAATTGCAATTAAATAGAAAAATTATATTACAGAATGTAATGGCGTTTTAGGCTTATTGTTTATTTTGTTTATTTACTTATATTTACAATTTAAATTTATTTAATCAACTGGCTAATACATGTAAAATATAGTCACAAATTTAAATCTTTGAGCTAACACTTAATTTTGATTTAAGGCCATAATGACACAACTATATAAAATATTTTAATTAACAAAACATTATTTATAAATTATTTATAATTTATAAAAAAACTAGTGTAAATAATATTTTTTAAATTTTACTAAAATTAACAAAATTTTAAACATAGTATTTTATCACAAATTACAACCTAATGCTTAAAAGTATGTAACATTTTCAATAATAAAATTATATTTTTTTCTACAACTCTCACAACAATTACTGCAAAAAAGTGACTATTAAATTAAAACCTTTTTGGCAACTACACAGCATACAAGAAAAACGTAACTTTGAATGGCTGCGCTACGTTTCCATAACACCGGAATGAAATACTTTTTTACCGTTAATTATTTAATATTTTTTAAATATTTAAATATTTTTGTTTGTATAAATCAATTTTTTACCACTTTTTTTTATTAAATACAATCAATCAGAATAAAATTCAACAGAAATACACTTTTGTCCCTAAAATCCCATTTTCAACAATGTCCAAATTTAATTTTAAGCAGTATTTCTAACACACTAAAAATATACAATAGTTCAAAATAAACGTTAATTTCATCGTAGCGGTTTTTAAAAAGCTTTAAAATTAGAGTTTCTTAATGAGATATCCTTACCGCTACTACTGTTATTAAACTGCAAGTCAATACTTAAAAACATTTTTAATTTACAATCTCTTATGACAAACAAATTACATGTGAATAGCTGTGTAATATTAATCCAAAAATCATGGTTGAATATATATGTTGAGAATAATCTTACAGAACTTGATGGATTTTTTATGTTTTGACTTAAGCAAAAAAATTGCACTTAGAAACGTGGGAGAGGCCTTATTACACACATTAATAAAAAATATTCTAATAATTCTAAATCAAAATTTGAATATTCGCAAAATGGAATTGAGTGCTTAATTGTCAATTGCAGAAATAAATACATGTCTCACTACACAAATATTGACATTATAAATATTTACATAGCACCTTCTACTAGCACTGTGAAAATTAATTATTTCTACAACCAACTAGTTAATTATCTTATCAGTGTTAATAAAAATACTTTAATCATATTAGCTGGTGATTTCAATTATGCAAATACTAACATATTCAAACTAATGGGCCTTACTAATTTAGTTAATTTTTCTACTAGACTTCAAAAACAACAAGATTATATTTTTACAAATGTCCCCGATTACTTTTTAGTAAAACAACATGCACCTCTTTTAACATCTAACTATTTAATAATTTGTTTATTTTCAAAAATATACTCGAAGCATTATCATTTAAAATATTTAAAGTCTATTTTTAAATTATTTATACATGTACGAGATATATTTACACAAATTGGTCGTAATAAATCAGAGTTAACAAAAAGTAATAATGATTCCACAAGATTACAGTACTATCTCCGTTTTTATTTTCACTGTACGTAGATCCATTGCTAGTGCCAAAGCCATCACTTTTGTTTAAATTTGTAGATAATATGGTATTGTGCACAAGATTTCTTCAAACAATGATCTAAACAATTTAAAAAATTTTATTTATAAAATTGAAAAATGGTTTACTAACTTTGATCTCAATTTAAATCCATAAAAATGCAAGTTTGTTAAATTTACAACAAGGTGTTTAAAGAAACAATAAAATTAAACAGAACATTTAAGTTAAATCAAACAAATATATGCACCTGTAACAAAATTAAATATCTTGGTGTAAACATAAATAGCATACTTACCTGGTGTAATCATGTAGAGCATATATTTTTAAAAACCAAATCCTTATGCTATTATATAAGAAGATTAAAAAAACTAAATGTTAACAATTATATTACTAAATTGTTCATTACATCATGTTTTCATTCTTTGATATTATATTGTTCACCTATAATTTTTTTTGGTTTATTAAAACAGGATTACGTTGTTTTAAAAAATGCATATTATTGGTATCAAAATCTGCAGGAATCAAATAAACATTTTAAATTCTGTATACAATTAGCATCAAGGATTAAAAATAATAACAATTACCCGCTACATGCAGCTTTTAACAATTCTAAAGCTTTTGGAAAAACAAGAAGAACTTACCCGCACATGAAAACCAAAACTAATCAATACAAAAATTCATGTCTGCCCTACTTATCCAGAGTATTAACCAATCCAGAATCAAACAAAATTGAACTACTAAGACACTTATCAAAGTAAAAATTGTTCCACCCACGCATTTATTTGAACTAATTTGGACATCTTGCAGTATAATGTAACAAGTGTGCTTTATAATAATTTATTCTATGTATAGCAATTTTGAATATTAAAAAAAATCACATGCATACTACATAGACTATATTTATATTTATTAACATATGACATTCTATTTTATTTTGATCCCATTATTTGTACTATTACTTTTTTTATATTAATGGTAAAAATGTATTTTACGCTGAATGCATCTCTAGTGAGATATTAAAGCTTAATAATAAAAATAATAATAATAATAATAAATAAAATAAATTGTAACAAATATTAACTGGTGCAAAATCGAAAGTGGAGTAAAATGATTATCATGATTTATAACAACAACTATTAACAAAAATACGGATTACATGCAATTTTTTTAGTTACCAAATGATTAAAAATATTAAAATATTTAAAAAATTCAGTAATCTATGTAATCACTTCTCTTTTGAACAACTTGATCCAGGCGTTTTGAAATGTTGATATATTCTTGTTTTATTTCATATTAAACAACAAAGTAAATACATTTACATAAATCCTTAACTTTAAAATGCTTATTGATGTTGTGATTTAGTATACTGAATTTTTTTTAATAACATTGATATCCGGGCTGTTAGGTGGTAATTGAATAAAAGATAGCATTTTTAATTTTAGCCCCTCTATTGTCTAAATGTAAATGTAAAACAAATATACTGAACTAAGATAAATATAATTTTACCTTTTTGGACGTATGTCATAGAACATTATTTTATAAAAAAATAATAACCTCCGTGTAAGTGTGTTGCATTTTATTTTTTATAACTAAAACAAATTTTTCACTATTTAAGCTATCAAATATAATTCTCCATTCAATAGGTTGATTATACTTAATACCAAACCAATACATTGCTTGTCAACGGTGGGTTTTCTTTCTAGCAAACGGGAGTGAATGTATTTAAAAACTCAACACACAACATTTTGTTTTTAAAGTCAGATGATACGTACAAAATTATTGTTTTATCGGCAAAATATATGGAATGCTAATAACAAATTATAAATTATAAATTTATCTAATTAACTCCTGCATTGTGTAAGATTGGAAGTATTATTTAAATGTTAATTTTTTTTTAATAAATGATAATTCTTTACGTTTTTAATATTTTTTGTTATTAAATTAAAATTGTTTATAGTACTCAACCCTTGTAAGTTATATTTTATTAGTTAAATTGTTTTATGTAATTGTATCTAAATTATTTTAAGATAACAATAGATTTAATGCCATTCACTTACATAAAATAGTTAGTTTCTTAAATTTATTAGCTTTTTTAAATAAATGTTTTGAAAAATAATAGTTATACAGGATTTGCATTTTATTATGTATTTACATATAACTTTTTTTATATATATAAGGCGATGTTACATTAAAAATATTTAGTACATTATAAAGTATTGAAACGTTAACTTTTGTATAATTTACACCAAATTTGTTTACTTATGCAACTAACTTTTTACATTGTAATAAGTATAATTAGAAATATATTTACAAATTCTATTATAAGCGTCAATTATACTAACATTCTTAGATTTATCATTAAAACATGTGCAAATTATAAATTTTGGATACATTTTAATATTAATTATTATTATTGCCTTAAATACCTTTAAACACAGAATGTGAGTTATGTTTATTTATTTAAATCTTTCACAAGTTTTAGTCCGTATAATGCTAGTACAGTGATACGTGAACATAGTCGTGTTATTTACTTTTATACAGCAAATATATTTATAAATTTATTTATATTTTATTAAATTTTACAACATAACATGCAACAGCTAGTCTATAATAAATATTTTAAAACAATAAACGTGTACAGTATTTGTATTCTCTAATATATCTATAATGTAATCTTTTTTTTCTAATATATATATATACCAGGTTGGATTAAAAACATATAATAAAGGATTAAACAATTACTGTCTATATTATTTGCACACAATTTGTTTACGTAAGCAGCTAATTTTATAAATTGTAAGGAATATAGTATAGAAATATGTTTAAAAATGGTTTTATTTTTATATACAATAGAGACTCGTTAGATTCATTATCAAACCCTGTAAAAAATACTGTGCAAAATATTGTATACAATTTTATCTTATTTTTTCCACTGTTGTAACTATTATTAAACGCAGATAGTAAGATATATTTTATTAGTTAAACTATTTTATATACTTCAGTCTGTAATATATTAGAACAATGATACATATAACAAACATTTTTTAATTTGTACAATTTACTAACAACAGATAAATTTATAAATTTATTTAAATGTTGTTAATTTTTACAATATAACTGTTGTTTTTACTTTGTCATAAGCTACATTTGCTTAAAAGTTGAAATAAAAACACTTACCACTTTATATAACATTAAAAAGCCAACTTTTGTATTATTTCTTTAACTAATCTAAATAATTTTAAACACTATGCCAACTTTAAGACTCAAATATATTTAAAAATTTTACTGCAAAGTTAATTATGCCAACAGCTTTAAGTTGTGCGTAAATTATTAGCATTAAATAAGTTTTAATATTAATTATTACTATTGAAATGGGTTATTTAGCCATAAAATAGTCGCGGATACAAACATTTCTATTAGGCAACAATTGACATACAAAAAATAAAAAAAAAGGTTAAAAATTTAACTTTTGTAAAAGAATTAACATGTAAAACAAAAATCTGTGAATTTTATGTTATATGTCCATCCAATGTAGAAATATATTTAGAAATGATAATATAAGAATTTATTATGCTAACATTGTTAGATTTATTATGAAATTGTGTGAAAAATATAAAAATTCAATAAGTTATAATTTTTAAACTATTTATTGTTTTAAAACATGTGCAAATTACAAAACTTGGATACATTTTAATATTAATTATTATCATTACTGAAACTAACAGTAGAGACAGGAAGTGAGTTATGTTTCGTTTGTTCAAATATTTTTATGTTTAATTTTATCTTTATTTTTAAACAACAAATACATTTTTAAATTTATTAAAATCTTATTAATTTATACAATATAACTGTAGTTTTTTATTTTGTCATAAACTATTTTTACTCAAAATTTAAAACTAAACGTTTAGCATTTTATGTAACATTTAAAAACCCGCTTTTGTATTATGTCTACATACTTTTTTTACTGATTTAATTAACTTTAAACAATATGCCAACTTTAAAACTTAAAAATATTTAGAATGTTTATTGTAAAAATTAATTATGTTAAAACATTTGCGTTGTGCGTAAATTATTATCATTAAACAGGCTTTAATATTAATTATTAGTATTAGAAAGTGGTATTCAGTCCTAAAATAAACGCACAAAAAATTCCTATTGAGCAACAATTAACATAAAAATAATAAAAATAAAAAATTACAAACTTGACTTGCATGTAAGTTGCAAATTTGTGAGCTTACTGCATTAATAATGCAAACTTTGTAAAAATGTTGTCACGTTGAACGAGAACGTGTATGTTTTATTTTATTAGTAAAACTGTTTTCTTTAATTTTGACTAAGTAACATTAAAATAATAATAAATAAAACAAAATGTTGTTACTTTTGTGCAATTTACTGACATGCAACTATTAATTTATTAAATTTATTATTTTGTATACGCATTATTTTTTTGCACATAATAGAAGATTAAATAATTAATTTCTGTATTATTTGCACCCAATTCGTTTACCTAAGCAATTGATTTAGTATTTTGTGAAGAATATAATATAAAAATTTGCTTAGAATTTTTATTATAAACGTTAACTATGCTAACGACCAATTTGTGTAAACTGTTTTCTTTTTGAAAAATAATAATTAATGTGTGCCGCCCGAAAACAATTAAGAGTGTTAGTATAATTAAATGTCATGTTAGAATTTCTAAATATTGGTCTTTATTATACTTCAAGTATTGTATAAAATTACATACTTGACGGTATAATAAAAAGACAAAGCCATGTATAAGAACAAACTTTTAAAAACGTACGATATTTTGTTATGCTCTATTTAGTTTTTAACATAAAAAATACAAATAATAAAGTATTGAAACAGCCATGTAATTAATTTGTATAATATAACTATGTTCCTTTAATTATGTTACAAATAAAGTTAGTTTATTATTTAGAAGAAAAAATTAAAATTAAATATGTTTGTTAATTAATTAATTAAATTTATTTATGGTTATTGGATTAGGTACTTCAGTAGAAGTAGCCTTCAGCACACAAAAAATATGTACAATTATAAAAATACAATACAATTAGCAGTATGTAACATTAGTCCAAAAATAAATAAATAAATAAAATAAGATTCTCATGATTTGAATAGGCTAATGTAAAGGTCATTTTAAACTTTGCTGGGATTGAATAGTAACCTTGCTAAATACGGCAGACATAAATTTAAATACACATTGTTTCTGCACTTAACGTGTATATGTAATCTTCCCGTTATTCCCAATGCAAATAATTTGCTAAAATCAGAATAAAGTGAATAATAAGAGTTGGTGGTGGTACGAAAAACCATGTCATTTGCATATATAAAAAGTATAACAGGCCCATTTTAGTCAAAGAACATCCACGTATAATGAAAACAGAAAAAAAGATAAGGCTACACCTTGTAGAACACCTTTGTTATTTTAAATTAAAGTGAATTTTTTACACCCAATTTGAGTGTATTGTTTTCTGTTTTC
Source organism: Cardicola forsteri (assembly GCA_025895645.1). Lineage (NCBI taxonomy): Eukaryota > Metazoa > Platyhelminthes > Trematoda > Strigeidida > Aporocotylidae > Cardicola > Cardicola forsteri. Next base: position 78,505 of record JAKXYG010000461.1, on the reverse strand, counting down.
AAAATAAGTGGTTACCCATTTAATTGTGTGATTGAGAGCATTGAGTTCAATGAGGCGCTTAAGCAGTTTGTTTTTGCATATGCTATTGAATGCGGCCTTACAATTAACATACAAACAGCTGACAAAATCTTTTTTGTTATCTAGTAATTTTGCAACGTAGTTAACCCATCTTGCTACACAATCTAGTATAAAACTATTTTGCTAGTACGAAAATTGACATGAATTACTACTTGCTTTGAACGTAGTACTTAGTTTATTCAAAATTAATTTTTTAAATTAACTTTAAGAGTACTGGTGTGCACGAAATTGGTCGAACATATTCTACTTTTTATAATTGTTTGTTTTCTGGTACTGGAACAATTTTAAAAATTTACTCAATTTTGTTTAATGTTTACGTTGTTTAGCTAAACTAGTTCTACGTTATTGTTGTAAACAAAATGTGCATTAAGAGAGTTCACATCAAATTTTGTTAATATTGTTTATATGTTTTTTGAATTGTTGTAGGAAAAAAAGTAAAAGTTATTGACACATTTTTGAATAAAACTAATCTTATTTCTAATTTCAAGGCTTAATTGTTTTTCTACGGAGCAGTCGTTAACTTTGTATGCTACCTCTTTTTGCCTGCGTAGCCTTTTTGGCTTCCTCAATGTGATGTCGGCAGGTGTTATAAATATTTTAATTTTGGGACGAAACCTTTCAAAATAATTTTTAATCAGCGTAACAAAATTGTTTGTAGCGGTGTCCAAATCATTATAATTTTTTGTAGTAATACAGTGTTGTTTAAGAGATAGCTTTAGCTCCTTTATATTTTGTTGTGATAAGTCTTGAGCAAACATATATGATTTTAATATGGGTTTAGTAAAGTGCGTATACTTCTTTCTAGAATAAATTGTAGGAGTTGCTCAAATAATTTAGAGGTCCGACGAAGGCAATAGAGCAAGTGATTTAGCTTTGTAGAATTTGGGAGCATTAGTAAAAACGCAATCTAACCTAGAATTACCTCTAGTATTAAAGTTCACTATGTTAGTTAAATCCATAGACATAAACTTATCTGTATTAGTATTGTTAAAATCACCAGCAAGTAAAATTAAATTATTGTTACAAACAATTAATAAGTAATTCAGAATAGTTTGAAAAAAAAATTTACACTCGGAGCGACTTGTAGATGGTGGGATATACGTATTAGTAACATCAATACTTTAATAATAAAATAAAAATAAACACTTACAATTTACACCCAAGCTTTCAATGCCAAATTGCAAAAATTTAAATGATACATCAAAATTAGAACAAAATTCTTTTTCTATGTAAGTGACCAGACTACCACCACGTGTTTTGACTCTTCTGATTTTGTTGAGGCAATGTGTTGTAAATCCATCAATTAATATTAAATTGTTGTCAATGTATTTGTTAAACCACAATTTTTAAATAAATAAAAATCTACTGTTTTAATGTAGCCTCTTGTTTAAAAGCAGTTTACGTAATCCATTTTGTCAAATAATAACCGTACATTTATCAATAAAACTAACGGCAACGTCATTTTTTTATAGAAATATTTTTTTAAGCTTGCTGATAATCGGAGTAATAACATTTTTTTCTTTGTTTTAATATTTGATTGTTTGTAACATATAGGAATATCTAATTGTATATCCAATATAAGTACTTTTTGTTAAAGTAAAAATGTTCTATTACAGCAAATTTTTTGAGAAATAATCATAATCGTTATAAATTGATATAAAAACTTGTATATTTATATGTTTTAAAGGGAAAGAATATAATTGTGCATATATTTTGCTATTTTCTAAACTTTTTGAAAATGTAGCGGAGCCGTACGAGGGCCCGCCATACATATTTACATTTAAATTGTTTGCTCATACAACCAATAACATATATAAAACGCAAAATAATATACATTTATGTTTGAGATCTTGTTGTCAATGTAAATACGCCTAATACTTTTAAATTTATTATAAAACTGTGGTAAAATATTAACATTTAGCAAGGTTTGTAATTTAGATTATAAGTTTATCTGGTTGACTCTTGCATTGTGTAAGATTGGAAGTACTCATTAAATATTAGTTACTTTTATTGTTTACATTTTTAATATTATTTGTTATTAAATTAAAACTACTTGCAATCAACGCAGGACGTAAGCTATATGTTATTAGTTGAATTGTTTTATATAAATGTAACTAAAATATTTTAAGATAACATTAAATGTAATGCTATTTATTTACATAAAATGATTAATTAATTAAATTTATTAATTTAAAAAAAAATTAATATTTTAAAACAATAAAACTGTATAATATTTGCATGTTATAAAATATTTACATATAATGTTTTTTTAATAATATATATATATATATATATATAAGCCAAAGTAACATTAAAAATATTTAACACATCATAAAGTATTGAAAAGTTAACTTGAATATTATTTGCACAAAATTCAATACCTTATGCAACTAAGTTTGTACATTGAAAAGAGTATAATATAAAAGTATATTTAAGAATTATATTATAAAAGTTATTTATGCTGACATCTTTATATTTGTCATCCGAGCGTGTGCAAATTACACAACGTGAATACATTTCAACATTAATTATTATTATTGCTGTAACCAACATTGAACACAGAGTGTGAGTTATGTTTTATTAATTAAAATCTTTTATATATTTTATTCCATATGATATTAGAAAAATGATAAATAAACAAACAAAAATGTTTGCTAATTATTTTTTATATAAAAATAAAATTTAAAATTTATTTAAATCTTATTAAATTTAACAATAATTTTACTATAGTTGTTTATTTTATTACAAGTTGTAATAACTTAAAAGTTAAAATAAAAGCAATTACCACTTTATGTAACATTGAAAAACAAGTTTTAAAATGATTTCTACTTAATTTTTTACCAATCTAATTAATTTTAAATATTATACCAAGTTCAAGCCTCAAATATATTCAGAAAGTTTACTGCAAATGTTAATTATGTCAACACCTTTAGGTTGTGCGTAAATTATTAACATTAAATAGATTTTAACATTAATTATTACTAATGGAAAATGTTATTCAATTACAAAATAAGCGCGTAAACAAAAATTCCTATTGGGCAACAATTGACATACGGAAAATAGGAAATAAAAAGTTAAAAACTTGAATTGCCTGTAAGTTGCAAATTTGTAAGCATACTGATTAATAACGCAAATTTTGTAAAGGAATTAATGCGTTAAACAATAACCTGTGAGTTTTATGTTATTAATTAAGTTGTTTTATGTAATAATGACTAAATAACATTAAAATAATAACAAATAAAAAAACTGATATATACATGCTATTTACATACATACAACAATTAATTTATTAAATATAACAATTTAATTTAAATAAATATTTTGAAAAAAAAGATGTATAGTACTTGTTTTCTATAATATATCCAAAATGCAAACTATTTTATTTTAAATATATATGTGCCAAAACTGGATTAAAATTATTTAGCAAATTATAAAGAATTAAATAATTAATTTCTGTATTATTTACACACATTTTGTTTATTTAAGCAGCTAATTTATACATTATAAATAATATAATACAAAAATATATTTAAGAATCCTATAATGAAGATTATTTATGCTGACACCCTTAAATTTATTATCTAAACGTGTGCAAATTACAAAACTTAAATACTTTTTAATATTAATTGTTATTATTGTTGTAAATTTACCCAATTAAATCTTGCATTATGTTGAACTGGAATTAACATTTTTATTAATTAATTATAAACAATATATAAGTTATAATTTCTTTTTTAATTTTTTAAAATTAATTTAAAATTACTATTTGTAAATTATGTTAATTAGTAAAACTGTTTTATACGCTTATAACTATATAATTTCTGTCATTGATAAATGTAACAAAAAACGTTTAAGTTTGTTTACCTTAATTATTAACTAATATTTACAATTTAAATTTATTTAAACAACTGATTAATACACGTGAAATATAGACACAGATTTAAATCTTAAAACTAACACCTAATTTTAATTAAAGGTCATACTGACACAACTGTATAAAATGCTTTAATTAACAAACCATTATTCATAGTCAGATTATAGTTACTTTATTTTGAAACAATAAATAGTTTCAAAATTAAAACCTATTAAATTTTTATGTTTTTCACACAATTTAATAATAAATCTTTGACAATGTTAGCATAATAAATTTTATATTAGCATTTTTAAATATATTTTTACATTAAATGGACAATTACGTGTCGTAAATGCAGTGTTATTATTTAGTCTTTAAAAGATTACTTAATAGTATTAAACACATTAAGGTTTTACTTAAACATACTTTTAACATTACCTTAGCAGTATTAATAAACTATAATCAAATAGTGGCATTTTAACCATTATTAATATAAAATTATAATTTAAATAAAAATCTAAAATTTACATATTAAAAATAATAAAATAGAGCACATTCCTTCCTTAAAAATGAATTAACTTATCAAGTATGTATACATGTATAAAAGTAGATAATAAAACTCTACTTTTACCATATTTTAGGTAGTTTTTATTGTTTCTCCATACAGTACACAACGTATTTTCATTTAAATGTTTTCTCAATATTTTTGTTTGTAAAATAAAGTAACATATATTTTTGAAATAACAAATTTTTTACATTTTATAAAGATTTATTGATGCGCTATATTTTTCTATAAAAATATAACTATGATACGTACGCTGGTATTGCAATGCCTAAACTTTAACATTTTCTAGTTAAAATTTATTCAATATAAAAATATGTAATTTATTTACAAAAATAATTATTAAAAAATATTTTTTTAATTTTTTTTTATTATAAAAAATAATAATTTTTAAAATAAAATCACAGCTCAGACATATATTTACAAATTTCTACCGTACTTTTAAATAATCAATAAATAATTTACTTTAAAAGTATTTTTATATAAAAAATTTGAAAACATTTTTTTTCAAAAAATTATTACATTATTTTTAATAATTTAAGTACACGGTCGATTTTTATTTTCTATTTCAAAATTTGGAAATTTGATAAAAAGGCTTTTTATTTCTGCGCAGTTAATACTTATAATTAAAACAGCTTAGCGTCGGTATTTGTCTACCCATGATTATAACTTAGATCAAAGTTTTTATAAAGGGGCACAAAAGTTAAAACAATTGCCCAATGCATAAAAATAATTGTTTCAACTGTGTACAACATTTTGAACAATAACACAAGCCTTAGATTACTCACAGTTGGTAGAAAACGTTTAACAACCAAACAAGATGAACAGTTTATAATTATGCAGCTTAACAAGAACAGAACAATAAATGTAAAACAAATAAAAAATCAATACTTAGAACATTTTTTATATTTAATTGTAAAAAGGACAATAAAATCTAAAGACTTTATACTTAAAGCGGCTGTTAAGATACCTCCACTTAGTCGTGCCCATAGATTACAACGAGTGGATTTTTCTAAAAAGTACAAACATTATCTATCACCATTTTGGAAATCAATATACTTTACAGATAAGTGTGCTATATCCTATAAGTCATAGACTAAACATTCAAAAGTTATTTATAGTTCAAATTTTTCACTCAGCCACACTTGTACTGCTATAAAAGTTGCACATCCTTTATGTGTCAAAGGTTATTTTGCAATTAAGTACAATCAATCTTCAAAATGGATGCGTATTAGTGGCAATTTAAACAGCACTAAATTTGTACAAATATTTAAAGATTTGTTTTATAGTGCACTGTCTAAAAATGCTATAAATCAATTAACAATTATTTAAAACAACGTTCCTGTGCATACTTCAAAAGTGGTAATGTGTATTTTAACATAACTTACAATTTACTATACGGTTTTCTTATTTAAACCACAAAAGCTTTGAAAAGCAAAAAGTTTACTTTTATTCAACTTCCTCCATACAGTCCAGACCTCAATGTAATTAAATTTTTTTTTAGTATTTTTAAACGTAAAGTAAACCGCATAGAAACTGATGTATCAATAGAAACAAAAATTAATAATGTAAAAAATTGGATTTTGAAGAACTATATTGGTACGTTGATAGATTCCTACCTTAAGCGGCTTGCAGAGGTTGAACAAAAGTGTGGATATCACTTAAATTATTAATGTTATTAAGTTTGTTATTTTTATTTTGTATATTTATGTACTTTAGTAGATAAAACTATTTTTTTAAACCAATTATCTGTTTGTTTTTAAGTTTTTATAATGGTGGTAGTGTGCTTTATTGCTAAAACAAATGTTATTGTGTATTATATTAATATTTTTTTTGCAAATAATATAAAATGTATATGTATTAGTAAAGTATTATTTAAGGTACTTATTAATAAGTGTTATATATGTAAAATAAATAACAAGTGCTACATATACTTTAATATTATAGTAGGTCAATATTAGATTTACTTATGTCACTATCTGTAATTATCTCCAAGCTTTCAAAGCTTTGTGTTTTTAAGTTTATGTTGTAGAATTTAATTTTTTATTGCATAATTAATTTTTAATGCCAAAAACGTAACCGAAGTTAGAACATGGAATATGCGCACACAATTTTGTAGTGCACAATTAGAACAAGTGATTTCAAAAATAAAAATATACAACTTAGCTATTTTGGGTATTAGCAAATTATTACTATTGTTATTGTTATTATTATTATTATTAAATTTTAATATTTTACTAAATATTTATTAAACTTAAAATACATTTTCATTATCAATGTAAAAATAATAACAACAAAAATCTAATTAATAATAGTACAAATAATGGTAAGAAAATAAAATAGAATGTCATATGTTAATAAATATAAATTACGAGTATGTTTTTTTGTTTTCTTTTTTGACCAATTACCGTTGTTTGTAATCTGCTTATTTTAATTTGTGACCATTTATTATCCATTATTTAGAGTATTATTTTATTAGCCATGCTCACACGTAAGTCAAGAGTCATTCACATTTCATGTATACTGATATATTTGCACACTATTAACCATAGTGTCCCCTAAATACCATGCCTCTTTACGCATATTATATTGAACAGGACTTTTAAACATACGCTGATTTTAAATTGTTTTTTTTCTTTTTTAGCTTGTGTAATTTGATCTTACTTTACTTATTTATTTATTTATTTTTGGATTGATGTTACACACTGCTAATTGTATTGTATGTTTATAATTGTACATATTCTTAGTGTGCTAAAAGCTGCTTCTACTGAAGTATCTAAACCAATAACCATAAATAATAATAATAATAATAATAATATAGTTAATACAGTAAACATGTAATTTAAAAAAATTAAGATTACTATACTTTGAATAAGTCATTATAAAACGCAGTTACATTGTGTTGTAGAATTATCAAATTGATTTAAATAGATGCGCAAGTAGAATGATTACTATCTTGATATGTTTGTTAGAAGTTCAATTTTCTTTGATTCCAAATTCGTTAATATTTTGGATATGTATGGCAGATATAAGTTGTATTAATTAGTTTTGGCTTTTATATGCAGATAGGTTTTCGTTGTTTTTTCAGTAGTTTCAAATTTGTTTAAAACTGTATATAGTTGATGAGTATTACTGCTATCAATTGTTGATGCTAATTGTATACAGGATTTAAAATGTTTATTAACAATATTATTCAATAAAATAAAATATTTAATTTCTGCAGATTTTCACATTAAATATATGCATTTTTTTGAAGCAAGATAATCTAGTTTTATAAAACCAAAAAACATCACAAGTAAGCAATACAATATTAAAGGATAAAAACAAAATGTAACAAACAATTTTGTAACATAATTGTCAACATTTAGTTTTCTTAATCTTCTTATGTAGTTGCTTAAGGATTTGGTGTTTATAAATATATGCTTTACATAATTACACCATGTTTGTTTGCTATTTATGTTTACTCCAACATACTCAATTTAATTACAGGTACATATGTTTGTTTGATTTAATTTTAATGTTTTGTTTAAATTTATAGTTTATTTAAGACGCTTTGTTGTAAATTTAACTAACCTGCATTTAGATAGATTTAAATTAAAATTAACGTTCGTAGACCACTGTTCAATTTTATTAATAAAATTTAAAAATTTATTTAAATTATTATTTGAAGAAAGTTTTGTGCACAAGTTTATATTATCACAACAAACTTTTTAAAATGCACAATGTTTTGTCATGTTTTATTTAGTTCTTAAAATTATAAAAAATAAATAAAATAAAATATTACAACAGCGATCTAAATTATTTGTCTAATATATGCATGTTTTTTAATTATGTTGCAAGTAATTGTTAATTTATTATTTAGCATTAAAAAATTAACTTTAGATTTATTTACATTTAACTCATTCATTTATGCAACCAATAACATATATGAGACGCAGTATAATCTTATCAAAACAAATAAACCTAATACACTTATATATATTATAAATATGTATGTAAAATATTAAAATGTAACAAGTTTTAACATGACTTGCTATTAAAATTATAAATTTATTAAATTAACTTTTGTGTAAGATTGGAAGTGGTTTTTAATATTAATTAATTTTTTTAATAAATAATAATTGTTTGCTGATTAATATGTTTTTGTTAAATTAAAATTTTATACAGTTCATATTTCTCGTGAGTTATATATTATTAGTTAAGATGTTTTATATAATCATAGCTAAACAAATTTAAAATAATAATAAATGCATTTCAGTTCACCCACATAAAATAGTTAGTTTATTAAGTTATTAACGTTTTTAGACAAATAAGTTAATACAATAGAACTGCATTTTATAAGGTATTTACACATATTTTTATGATATATATATATATATATATATATATATATATATGTATAGCTAATTAATGCGGGCTTTTAATTTGCTGCGCTACATTTTTAAAAATATATAAAAATTTCAAATATATGCACATTGATATTTTAAATTAATTGGTAGTACTTTTTTTAATTTTAAACATTTAAAATAAACAATAATTTTTTATTAACTTATACCCATTATGATTACGTTTCAAAGAATTCGTTTTAATAAAACATTTTACTCTTATAAAAAGTGCTAATATCGGATATACAATTAATATTTCTATGTTTTATAAAAAATCAATTATTAAAACAAAAAAGGTAATGTTGCCACTCTGGTTATCAGCAAGCTTTAAAAACAATTTCTATAAAGAAAATGACGCTACCGTTAGTACTATTGATGAATATACGGTTATTAATTATTTACTACAATAGATTACTTAAAACTGATTTTAAACAAAACGCTACATTAAAACAGTAGTTTTTTATTTATTTAAAAATTGTGGTTTAATAAATACTTTGACAATAATTTAATATCAATTAATGGATTTACAACACATCGCCTCGACAAAATATTAAAGTTAAAACCACTACCACTACGGTGGTAGTTTGATCACTTACATAAAAGATATTTTTTTTCTAATTCCGGTGTGTCATTTAAATATCTGCAATTCGGTATTACAAACTTGGGTGTAAATTGTATGTGTCCATTATTATTTTATTTTAAAAGTATAATTTTATGAATATGTATATCAGCAAGTCGCTTTGAATGTGAATGTTTTTTTAAAATATTTTTAATTACTTAATAACTGTTTGTAACAATAACCTGAGTTTGTTTTTCGGTGATTTCAACAATACTAATACAAATAATTTTATGTTTATGGGTTTAACCATCATAGTGAACTTTAATACTAGAGGTAACTCTAGGTTGGATTGCCTTTTTACTAATGCTTCTTAATTCTACAAAACCAAATAACTTGCTTTATTGGTTTTGTTAGATCACGCAATTATTCGAGCGTTTCTTATGATCTATTCTAGGAAGAATTATACGCATTTTACTTAATCCATCTCAAAATTACATATATTTGCTCAAGACTTATCACAACAAAATTTCATAAAGCTGACAATATCTTTTAAGCAACACTGTATTATCACAAAAAGTTATAATGACTTGAACACCGCTACAAACAATTTTGTTATGCTAGTTAAAAATTATTTTAAAAACTTTTGCCCCAAAGTTAAAATACTAGTAATAACAACCAACATCACATCAAGAAAGCTAAAAAACAACGTAGACAAAAAGGTAGCATACAAAACTAACAAATGCTTTTTAGTAAAACATTTAAACTTTGAAATAAAAATAAAAATTAGTTTATTCAAAAGTGTGTCAACAAATCTAAAAACATATGAAACTATTATAATCAACTTTTAAATGTGTGCAATATTTTGTCATGTTTTATTTAGTTGTTTAACTTAACATATATTATTAAAAGAAATAAAATAAAACATTAAAAAACCATGTAATTAATTTGCATAATATAACCATATTTTTTAATTATGTTACGAATAATTGTTAATTCATTATTTAGTGTTAAAAAATTAACTCTAGATTTATTTACATTTAACTTGTTTGCTTATCCAATTATTAACATATATGAGGCGCAGTATAATATACAAATATGTTTAAAATCTTTTTATAAAAAGTTAAATAATCTTAACACTTTTAAATTCATTATAAAACTGTATAAAATATAAAAATTTAACACGTTTTAACATTAGTTGATTATAAATTTAACTAATTAACTCCTGTGTTATGTGAGATTAGAAGCACTCTTTTCATATTAATTAATTTTGTACAATAAATAATAATTGTATACGTTTCTAATAGTTTTTGTTATTAAATAAAAACTACATACAATTGACGCATCCTGTGAGTTATATGTTGTTAGTTAAATTGTTTTATATAACCTTGGCTAAATAATAGTGAACGTAAAAAAAGCTGTTAAATTTGTGCAGTTTACTGACATACAACAGTTAAGTTATTAAATAAATTTAAAAAATTTAATAAATGTTTTAAAGCATTAAATTTGTATAGTATTTGCATTGTAAAATATATCTACATACAATCTATCTTTTTTTAATATATATATATATATATATATATGCCAAAGTTGGATTAAAAATATTTAGCACATTATAAAAAAAAAAAATTTACTTGTGTATTATATACACCAAGTTCGTTTATTTATACAACTAATTTTTTATACTATGAGGAGTATAATATAGAAATATATTTAAAATTTTATTATAAACGTTAACTATACTAACAACTTTTGATTCATTATTAAATCGTGTGCAAATTATAAAAATTAAATACAACAGCAACAACAACAAAAGTTAGTGGTAATGCAACATCTTTATTAATTCTAAATTTGCATAGCATTTTAAACAGTCCCTTTCTATTGATAACAATATTTGGAGGCGTGTAGAAATATGTCAGTCCATCGACTTAGCCATTGTTTTCAAAATAAAGTGCCGGCCAAAATTGTGTAAAAATTGTCCCAAACAGTACCTATTTAAGTACGTTTTTGACTTCCTTTTCTTTTCTTCCAGTTGGTATTTGGACAAGCAAGGGTTACAATACGTGAGATTGTATCAGAAGTTTTACAAAAAAACATGTCCAAATCGGCGCAATTTTTGTTGAAGTAAAAGCATGGAATTGAAGGTCATTTCAAAATTGGTGGTTACTGATTTTTTTGTCTAATTCCTTGATACGGAGGATGCAAAATGGGTGTTGTGCCAAATGTATCTAAGATATCTTGCTCTAAATTTATCAAACTGCTTGATCTTTAATTCTGTACGAGTCCATGTTTCAGCTGCGTACAGAAATACTGTGCAAACCAATAAAGAAAAAATGTTTATTTTTGTGTTTGTGTTAACGGTTTTACGTCTTTAAAGTAGATCAACAAGCTTTCTAAACGCAGCAGCAGCAGCAGCAGCCAAACAAATTCAACAATTTACTTTATTGAATGAACTACCGTTAAAAGTAATTAAGGAATCCAAATCCGTAAATTTCTTTACATTGGAGAGCACAACATCATTTAATACAATCTTTGCATCAGGATCTTAAGACGACATAATGACTAATTTTTTTGTGTTGATCTTCAAACCATATTTGCCAAAAATTGTTGTAAAAAAATCTAGTGCATGCTGTAACTGAACTTTGTTCTCAGCTAGAAATACAGCATTATCAGCGTATTTTAAGTCTGTAATAGGCCCAGTACAAACATACACGCCTTCCATTTGTACATAGATTTTAGCAAATATAGCATCAATTGCATAATTAAACAAAAATGAAGCAGCCGTGCAGCCTTGACAAACACCACTGCAAATTTTAAATGGTTTTGTAGTAGATCTGTTGCAATTACTGATTACAACAGTTGAGTTTTTGTACAAAGCACGTAGTAATTTTAGCATTTTTAGAGGTGTTCCATTACGTAACATAGTGATCCAAAGTTTTTTTCTGTTAAGCAAATTAAAAGCTAAAAAATAGTCAATAAAAACTACATAGGTAGGACGTTGAAACTTTGCCAAAAATGTAAAAATAAGTTTCCGGGCGGATCCGTTTAATTATTGCTAAAGTGGGATTTTTGGCAGTTATACAAAGTATGTTGATGCCTCTGTAGTTAGCAGGTATTTGCCAATTTTTTTTCTTGTAAACAAAAACAATAGTAGCAAGGTGCCAGTCTACAGGGCACTGCTCAGTTGTCTAGAAATCCGTTATAATGCCATACAGATTTTCAGCAAGTCAGGTCGAAACCGGTTGCTTTTCTAGCTTTAATTTTTCTGCAAATGCGCATGTTATTGATGGTTGGGGGTTTTACGGATATTAAATACATTACCGAAAAAACTGTGTCAAGCGTGAATTGGTTTTGCAGCTATTCTGTTGCAAGTTTAGGATAGTTTAGAGTCTGATTAAAGTGAATTAACCAGTTTTCGTCAGAAATGCCAGACGATCCAATTTTGTTACCTCGGCATAGCTGATCCAATTTCTTGTAAACTTTTTTACAATTATTATAGCGGGAAGAAACCTCTAGCTTATTTCCTACAGAGTCCCAATGTTTTTGCTCATCCTCTGCATAATGTTTTCAAAATTTTACACGCAATGTCTTTTCTTTACTTTTTTTCCGAGTTTTTTTTGCTTGTACATAGAAATCTCCAGAATTGGTAGACAACCAGTTTGGGCTTTTTACGTTAATTAAACAAAATAGTATTAACCTAGCTGTATTAATTTTTTTGCTTTAAAGTGTTCCAAAACCAACTTATTCCTATATCACAGTTTAAAACAGCAATTAAAGCTGTTAAATAGGCTTTGGCAAACTTAGTAGCATAGTTGTTGTTTGTAAGCAGTGAGTAATTTGGAACCAAAATATTTGGTTTAGTCTTAGCAGTTCTTAGGCGTAGCCAAAACAAACAAACAAATGAATGATTAGAGTCATTCTTATTACCCATTTGGCAGCCTTTGTATGCAAGAAAATTTTTAATTGCACTGAACCAGCGTTTACTAACCAAAACATACTCAATTTGGGAGGAATATCTACCACAACATAAACGAAATGTTGTCACGTGTTTTACAAGATGTTAAAAAACTGTGTTCGTGAGAACCATATTGCACTTTGCTGAAAATTTACTTTACTTTTTACTTTTTTTACGTTGTTCGCGCAATTTTATTTAAGGGCTAACGCAGGGCTGGTTGACACCATTTCTTCAGACTCTGCCATTAAAATTTTTTCCAATAACAACAATTTGTGATAAAGTCTTAAGGCGAGAATATATATCTTTAAGTTGCTTATAAAATTCATTAATTTTTTTTACAGTGATTATTGGTGGGAGCATAGGCATTAATCACGGTCATTGTATACTTGAAAAAGTTAAAGCGCAAAAATGCCAATTGTGGGGAGATACCTTTTTAGTCAATTAGCGCACTAGTAGCCAATAAAGATAAACAAAATGTTAACCCATTATGTGCTGGATTTTGTGCATAGGTTGATAGGAGGAATAATGCAGATGTTAATTAGAAAGCTGTAGGAAGACTAAAGATCTCTGAACAATCTAGTCTTGTTTCCTGGAGACAAGCAATGTTTATCTTGTAACGACTTGGCTCTGTGGAAGTACACGCTTGAGTCAAAACAGACGACAGTGACTGTACATTCCATGTTCCTATGCAAAAAGGTTGTCGGATGCAAATTGGATTTAGGGGATAAATGAAGTTTCTTGGCTAGAAGATTACTTTTTTGCGACGACGCCAGTGTTCATAGGAGTTGACAAGACAATTTTCTTTAAGGGATAAGAGGTATGACGCCGGTTGACAGCTATCAGAAGCTGACCGTTTACACCTTAGTGACATTAAGTCAGGTTCATCATTATTAGTTAACAAGGGTAAAATTTGTTAATTTTTTTATGCAAACCCGTTAACTTCGGTCCTTCCCCAAACGCGTTAAAGAGATCAGATGCCCTGGAAATTTTGACTGTTGATTCCATTACATAATTTCTTTTTGATCAAAGTTTTATATTGGATTGCACAGGATAAGGACTCAAGGACTGATTTTCGGTCAAGGTGAACTCCCTTAGCCTAACCGGCTACATATGGTAAATGGCTATCTTCAGACACCTTTTAAGCATCCAAAATATATGTTAGTACTTATTTACTAAGCGGGAGTCTAATAAAAACAGATATACCGCTGTGGACTTGGTTCCTGCTGTTATTAGTCTAGAATTCCTACAGGCATATAGGCACCTAGTCCAGGATCCACCACGTGGAGGAATAACAGTCAAAAGTATTATCATTATTAGAGTTTGAGACTTTATAAACATTACTCAAATCCTCAAAATTATTTAGCATTCTTAAAAAAATTAAAGACGGTTAAATATTAATTGTTATCATTGTTGTAACTAACATTGAACACTGGAAATAAGTTATGTTTAATTAGTTAAACATTTTTATATGTCCATATAATGTTAGGGCAGTAATAAATAAACAAACTTGTAAAAATTTGTGCTATTTAATTTTATACAAAAAATTCATGTTTTAATTTATTTAAATGCTTTAATTTTTACAATATAACTTTAGTTTTTTTATTTTTATTTTAAACTACATTTATTAAAAATTTGAGATAAAAACATTTAACACTTTATGTAACATTAAAAAAATCAGCATTTGTATTATCTCTACTTAATTCTTTTACTAATTTAATTAGTTTTAAACATATTTATATATTTAGAAAGTTTACTGCAAAAGTTAATTATTCCAATACCTTTAGGTTTTGCGTAGATTATTATTATTAAATAGATTTTAATATCAATTAATAGTATTGGAAAGTGCAAGAATTGACATACAGAAAAAAACTTGGCTTATATATAATTTGCAAATTTGTCAGTATACATTTACAATACAAATTTTTTAAAGCAATTGTTACGTTAAGCAAGAGCAGGTAGAATATGCTGTTCAAAATTTAATAATGCATGCACAGTTGTTTATTAATGAAAAGCAAAAATAAATATTTCGGATACTATTTGTAAATATTTCCAAATTGTGTTCTTTTTAAAAGCCACATTTATTAATTATATTTTAAACAAAGAATGTACTATTTAATTTGTTTTATTTTATAAAAAAATTTGTTTGCAAAAATAGCGTGTATTTAAAATAGGTACAATCACAGATTTTTTAATTTAAAGTTAAAAACATTTTTCGGCAGTTTAGTAATCACAAAAGTAATTCACAAATAATTTTGTACTTTTTTAATGTTTTGCGTAATGTTTATAGTTGATACATTTTTTAAAACAAATTTTTTTTAAAGATATTTTATGCGCACGCAAAAGAATTATAATTATAATGATTTCTGGATAAGCATAATTTTATTGTACATGTTGGTGTTTTGCAACCATTTGTAACTAATGCTTAAGCTGCGCTTATATCTTATAGAATTTGAAAATTCAAACTTTTAACCGTTAAGTTTTTATTAGCAATGTTGCAATTATACCCAACATTTATAAAAATTAAATTCCAGTTAATTTTAATGATTAATTTAATATTATATTTATAACAATTGTATATTGTGTAGGGTTAAATTTGTTAAATCTTAAATTTTACCTTAAAAGCTAAATGCATTTAGTTAAAATGTGGTTAACATTACAAATATAGTAATGACAAAATTTTTATTACTAATAAAAAAATATTTAATATTTTTACATCATAATGCATTTGACGAGTTTATAAAATAGAGCATAAATAAACTAGGTAAAAGATTATCATAAATTAAAAATGATTTTGAGCAATGGTCACACTTGCTACAGTAAGTAAATATTTATGTATTGGTAAATTAAAAGGCTTGTGTAATGTCAATACTTAACCAGATAAAGGTTATTTTATTTTATTGTGGTATAATGTGATAATGCTTATTTATTTACAAAAATAACAACTTAGTCTGGTTTTACGACACTCTTAATTTATTTATTTCTTTGTTTTAAAATTGCTTATAGTTAACGCAGGATGTAAGTTATATTTTACTAGTTAAATTGTTTTATATGCTTGTGCCAAGGATACTGTTAGGACAAAGATAAATACAACAAAAACGTTTACTTACATACAATAACAAGTTATTAAATTTTTATTTTTAAAAACAAATAACATAAAGCAGTTTAGCAACAATATATATTTGCATTTAATTACATAACAATGTTTTATTTATTTTGTTATAAATTATATTTACTTTATAGTTACATTAAAAATAATTAATACATTATGTAGCACTGCAAAAATATATTTTGTTTTGTTTTTATTTACGTTGCTTATTTTAGTAACTAATTTAATAAGTTATAAGTGTGGTAATGTAGAAATATATTACGAAAATGCTAGCATAAAAATACGTAATAAAAGTACTCGTAGATTAATTAACAATCCATGTGCAAATTGTTTAGTTTAAATATTTTGATAGATTAGTTTTTTATGTTTTTAAAATTAATTTAAAATAAAACAAATTGTAAGGTGTAATTTTTAATCAAAGTATTTTGTTATTGTAACAATATATGTTTACACAACCTTAGTAGTAATAAATGTGTGAGTAACTATTGTAAGCCTATTAGTACAAATTACTTTATGTTAAATTGTGTTTTTCCAAATGTCCCTTTTATTTTTTTAACATTAAATCCATTTTTTCGTTTTTAAAAAAAATAATTATTTTCTGTAATTTTAAATTAATAAAATGTGTTAATTTAAATGTTTTTTGTTGAACGTATATTGTATAAGTTAAAAAAAATATGTAAGTTGTATTCACCTAATATACAGGAAATAGCAATAAATTGTTAATTGATTTAATAAAATTATAATAAACAATTTTTAAAATGCATGTGTTTTTAATTTATTTTTATTTTGAATTAAAATAAATTAGTGTACACTATTTTTGTTATTAGCATAAAAAATACAACCTTATTTTATTATATACAATAACTTGAAATAGTACAATGTTTTAAGTAATGTCTGCAAATCCGTTTTATAATTTTAATTTTAATAATTTTTATATTGTTGCGTTTTTATTTATTTATATTCTAAAAATGTTTGTATTAACGTAACCTGCATTTATTATTTTATTAAATTTTTATTTAAAAAGGCAATTACAAAATTGTGAAAAATAAAACTCCTATATTAACAAAACAAAAATTACACTTAACAACATTTTTAACAAATATTTTAACACATTTTTAACAAATGTTTTAACAAATTTTTAACAAATAATAACAATATTTTAATAAAAATAATGTATTTTTAAAAAGTTATATAAATAACCAAAAAATAATAAAATACAATTAAAAATTGTTTAATAAAATTAATAATTATGGTATTAATCAAAAAGCCATAGTATGACTTGCACATACTAATAATAAGTGAGCTTAAACATATGTTTATTTAGGTATAAAAGCGACATATTTTCTATATTTTAATAATTTTAATTTGTTATCTAATGTTTTTTTTTGCTAAAATATTTTTATATTGTTATAATTGTTTAATTTGTTCATTGTATAAAGCTTTAATGTTAAAACTTTAATGTTACATATACATTAAAAAAATAAAAAATAACAAAAAAATATAAAAACAACAAACATAGCGTTAATAGTTTAAACACTATAAACTAAACAAAATTATATACAATTAAAAACAAAACAGAATTAAAAATTAACTCACTATGGTATTTTTGGGTATTCAATACTTTTTATTTATCTTAGACATATCTGACACTTAATAACGCTTATTTTAAATAGCATATTGCCAAAAATTTACAAAAAATATTATTTGCAAAAAATAATTTTTAATCATAATATACAACAACATTTACTATAGCAATAAACCATAATACCTCTCTTTATTAAAACTTAAAAATAACAATATAATTAGTTTTTAAAAATATGTATTAATTTGAATACAATAATATTTTAAAAAATTACAAACTTGTAATGTCAACAAATTAACTAACATTCATTGTTTTTTTTATGAAATTAACTTTAAAAAAACCTGTGTAGCCGGGTTTAACTAATTAGCGCAATTGGAGAGTTTGAAAAGCAAGCAATTTTGCTTGCTAACAAAGGTTACGTTAATTGAGCCTAGTCGCAATTTTTTCCTATATCTAATGTTTTTACTGATTACGTAAAGTAATAATTAAAAACGCAAAAACAAAACGGAAAAATATTTATTTTCAAATTTACAGAGTAGGAATTACGGAAAAAACAAAAAATCAAAATAGCAACGGACAATGTTAGACGAAAGCGGACCAAAGTATTTAAAAACATGGAAACAGTTGTTTATATATAGTAGTTTCTACTAGTATTTGCAGTATCATTGCTGTTTTTAAAATTTTGTTTTTTGTTCTATTTGTTATTTTTCTGTAGCAAAAAACTCCTGTACATTTTCTCCTGCTTGTATTCTTTGCGTTCTCTCTGTATTTAAATTTTTATTTTCTTCTAACGATAAGCCAGCATATTAAAGTCTTTTTATTTTTAACTATTGTTAGTGTTTCATTTTAATTTCTTAATTATTTTTGACAATATAGTATAGTGTTAATTGTAAATTGTTTTATAATAAACAGGCAGTAATAATAAATAAATTAAAAAAATAGTTTTAAGAACCCAAAGTTGAGTTAAGTAAAAACTTACCGTTTTTAAAACCAATATTTTTATTATTTATAATGTTTTTTTATTGCTGAAATACATTTTTTATAAAATATTCAAATAATAAGGTTAAAAAACTTAATTACTAAAATTCTTTTGTGCTTATTATAACGTTTGTATTTTAAATAACCTTATTTGTTGTTATTTTTAAAAAACCTATTTTATAGCAGCTGTATATATATATATATATATATAATATAAAGCAATAAAATACGCATAGCTTGTATATAAAAAACATGTTTTATAACATTTAGTATTATATACAAACATTATTTTTTTACAATAACTGTAGAAAACAAATAAAAAGCCTACATGCCAATACAATGTATTGATTGCCAATAAAACATAACACATTGCAAATATTTGTTTACTCAACCAGCACAAATAATTGGCATTAAATTATTAAAAATTTGTAACGCAATTACAATCTGAATGTTTACAATCTAAAAAGTGATAAAAATTTCTTTAATTAGCGTAGTAACTACTTAATACAAATATTATGTATTTTTATAAATTATTAATTTGACGGTTTATTCTAAATTTAAAAAATGTTAAATAACAGATAATAAGTACATTTATTTGTTTATTTAAATCATGTAAACAATTGACATAAAAACCTAATAAAATAACGTTACATCTTATATCTAGTTATTTACGCGTCACTTGTTTAGTTATAACTTTTGACAAACCGCACCAAATGTTACTATAAATTAGACTTAATGTAACGTGTAATAAAAGTTTTGTATTTAGTACTTTATTAATAATTAGTTTATTACTGTTATTATTTCTAATTTTTTATAACACTTTTATGCTGTAACGGTTATTGTAATATATGCCTTTTTAAAATAAAGCAATAAATTAGGTACAGTGTGCAGCAGAAAAACGGTTAATGCAATTAATTGCTGTTTAAGCACCAATTACAATAATTTAAAAATTTGGAGAAATTAAAACTAATTCAAAAATTATAATATAATAATTGTAATGTTATCAAAATGTAAAAAATTACAGACTACACACTAAATATTTTACAAAGAATTGTTACAAATTTTTACACAAAAAGAAATAAGTAACGTTTTTATTTAATACCTGTAAAATCCTAATTATTTTTTGAAAAACACTAATAAATTAACTTATAAATGCTTGTTTATTTGTGCTTATTTGGTTGTTTGTGACTGTGTGTCAGTTTGGCACTTGTTTGAATTTTGATTGTAATAACGTGGAACAGTTCGCTGTAAACTGTTTTCTATTAACATTGTGTTTATTATTACTATTATATAACATTAGTTGTTCTTGATAGTGTATTGTATTTTATATTACTATTAAATCTATGTTGATTTATGTATATTGATGTAAATTTAAGAGTTGTCGCATTTATATTAATATTGTATTATAAAATCAAACGTCAACGCTTATCATTTTATTAATAAAGAATATTTTATATTCGTGAGTTTTACTTCAACAGATATTTAAAAAACAATTATTAAGTAGTAATAAAAAGTTTCTGCAAATAAAACAAAAGTAAATTGGTAATAAGGGCGTTTGCGTATAGACTGTCCAACTTAATCAAACAAGTCAATTGTAAAATAAGGAAATTTTACAAAAGTTAGCAAACTTATTACGTTGCTATTAAAAACAGCAAATTTTGTGAATTTAGCAAAATTTTTACGTCGTTATCAAAAACGGCAAATTTGTATATTTGCAAAACAAAAATTAATTTGCAAAACCTCCAACATCGCTATTAAAAAGTCAACAATTTAATTAAATTTACTGGAAGAAATTAAAAATTTTACAAATGTCAGAAAAATTACTATCTACACCTGTGTTGTTAAAAGAAAAACATAAAGAACGGCTTAAAAACAAAATATAAAAAAAACAAATTGGAGATAAATATATGTTAAATTTGAAAAAGACTGAAAAAGTTTGATCAGTTGATGGGTTTAATGATAACTCAATTGCGAATGAAAAAGAAACTGATGAATTAGTTTTAGACAAGCATCCCAGAAACATTTACGCTTTAATGGATTTCCCAAAAAGGGAAATTAAAAAATTTGATGGAAATCCTATAAAATATTGGTTGTTTATAAAAACCTTTGACGTTGATGTTTGCAGAAAAACCAACAATCCGCAATTGAGACTAAGTTATCTTATACATTATTGCAAGGGTGAAGCCAAGGAAACGATAGAACATTTTACTATTTTTAATCTACAAAGAGGTTATTTAGAGGCTCGTAAACTTTTAGAAAAACGTTTTGGTCAAAATCACGTTATATGTTATTCTATGATTGATAATTTAATTGATGGTTCAGTTTTACAATCAAAAGATATTCGAGCTTTAAATTAATTTGCCCGAGAGTTGCAAGTTTGTAAAATAACATTAAGCGAAATCGGATGCTATGCGGACTCTACCTCTTATAGAACATTAAGGGCGATTTCTCAGCAATTACCTGTTTACATGCAAAATTTGTGGATTAAAAAAACGGTTCAAATTATAAAAAAATAAACAACCTTGTTTAGTTAATATAGCGGACTTTGCAGAAGATAGAGTTGAAATAATAAATAGTGGCTTTAGACCAGTTAATAATTTAAAGCGTACAAATCCAAGAAGATTATTTACTACTACCAGAAAATTAGAAAAAAATGATAATAAAACCGCAAAATGCGTTGTGTGTATTGAACAACACTTTTTGGATGAGTGTTTATTGCTTCTAGAAAATTCAATCGAAAATCGCGTTAAATTGTTAAGAAAATTTAGACTTTGTTTTAACTGTTTAAAGCGTAATTATACATATGTCCATTGTCAAAACCCAATGCGTTGTTTAAAACCTAGTTGTAGAAAAAGACATAACATTTTAATTTATAACAAAAAATAAGTAATACATTTAAATGAAAACAATACTTTGACAACGAAACAAAATATAAATTCAAACAAAATTTTTACTCCATTAGCAGCGCTATCAGTAGTACCAATATTAGTTCGTTATAATAGAAAAATTGTTCAAACATGTGCATTTTTAGACAATGGTTTTGATTCAACTCTAATCAATGAACGTTTAATAAACAAAATGAGAATTAGTAGTAAATCAAGAAAAATGACAATTACAACTCTAAATGGAGAAACAATAAGCTCTTGTTTAGAAATATCTGATTTAACTATTACTTTAATTGACAATTGTGTTTTGTTAAAGTTAAATAAAGCGTGAAGTGTAAATAAATTACCAAAAGTTAGACAGATAGTTCCGACTAAAAAACAGTTGCGTACGTAAAACCATTTAACAGATTTACAGTTTTCTTACGTTGAAAATGATAAAGCTTTAATTTTGAAAAGAAGTGATGTGTCCGAAGTTTATTTAACTTTACAACATAAAGTAGGTTGCATAGGGCAACCATATGCCATTTAGACAATACTAGAATGGACACTTTTTGGACCTTTGAACTTAGATACTTTAAAGAATTTAAAATTGAATCATATATCGATTTTGAATTACGAATTATTATTACAATTAAAAAGGATGTATAACAAAAGAATTTAGAGATAGGACTTCATCAATAAAAGCAATGTCAGTTAAAGATAAGCATGCCTTAAAAGTAATGCAGGATTTAATAAAATTTGTTAATAGTCATTATGAATTATTATTACCTTGGAGAAGTAACAAGTGTTTGACAACAAATAAGTTTTTAGTTTAAAAAAGGTTGTGATTCTTAAAATTAAAACTGCAAAATGACAAGAAACTACATGAACACTATGCATTCGTTATAAATAAATACATTAAACAAGATCATGTAGAAATTGCTTCAAAATCATTTAATGTAAAAACGTGGTATTTACCACATCATCCAGTGCTTTATCCTCATAAGCCCGACAAATTAAAAATAGTGTTTAATTGTGCCGCTAAATACAATAATGTATCATTAAATGACAGCTTGCTTTTAGGCCCAACTTTAACCAACACTTTAATTAGCGTGTTATTATGTTTTAGACGTTATCCTATTGCGGTAACGGCCAATATAAAAACGATGTTTTATCAAGTTCGCGTGCCAACAACGGATCAGAATGCATTACGGTTTTTATAGTGGCCAGGCGGTAAACTAGACCTACTTTTAAAAGAATATCGTATAAAAATGTACATATTTGGAGTTACCTCTTCTCCAAGTTGTGCATCATTTGCTTTACGTAAAGCCATAAAGTCTGCAAAAAATTACTTTAATGCAATGACTTTAACAGTAGCAAACAAACAATTTTACGTAGATAACCTTTTAACTAGTTTGCCAACTAGGAAAGAGATAATCTTAGTATTAAAAAAACTACGTGATGCACTAAATAATAGGGAATTCAAATTAACAAAATGGTTATCCAATGATCCAAAATTGTTAGAAGACATTTCTGATAATAAAAATTCCGCCAAAGTCAAAGTTTTTGGTTCAAAAACTGAGTTAATACAAAGGACCTTGGGTATTGAGTGGAATGTATCTAAAGACGCATTTCAATTTAAGACGCACACAGTAAATGACATTATTACCAAAAAGAAGTTTGTTATTGTTTATAGCAAGATTATTTGATCCAATGGGATTTATTGCTCCAATTTTATTAATACCAAAATTACTTTTACAAGAAACGTGTCGAATGGGATTAAAGTGGGACGAAGCTTTTTTTAATGAGTTGATTAGAAAGTGGAATAGTTGGTATACTAAATTACATAATTTGCAATTGTTGATTATTAATCGGTGCATTTTACCTTATGATAACTTATCAAACATGCGACTGCAATTACACGGGTTTTCAGGTGCTTCAAATTATGCATATGAAATAGTTTTTTATTTACGTGTTAAAGATACTAACCAGAACGTGCAGACATCGTTTTTATTTGGGAAAACAAGAATTGGACTATTAAAAACTATGACAATTTCAAGACTTGAACTAATTGCAGCGCATTTATGTGCCAAAATAATACTTCAGATTAAAAAAGAATTAAAATTGCCAATAGAGTCAGTTACGTTTTGGACGGATTCGACTATTGTGTTATACTTAATACGTAATTTACACAAGAAATTTAAAACGTTTGTAGCCAATCGTCTGGCAATTATCCATTTGTGTTTTTTCCCAAATAAATAGAGATATGTAGGCACTAAGGACAATCCAGCTGACTATGCATCTCGCGGTTTGTTGCCATCGATAAATCTAAGTTGTCAATTTGGTTGTCAGATCCTGCGTTTATATTACAACAAAGTCAGTTTTGGCCAAATAATAATAAAACGATTAAATTGTCCGTGTTACAAAATTACAAAATTATAGAAAAGGGGCTTTAATACATATTACATTTGTTGATAATTTGTTGTTAAACTACTTAGCAAGATTTAATTTTTAAAGAAAACTAACTAATGTTTTAGGATGGTGTTTAAGGTTTATTTACAACATTGAATCAAAGAGGAATTATTGAGGAAACATTATTTTTGGATATTTAAAACCTTCGGCGATAAAAACATCAAAAAAATTAATTTTAAAGTTAGTTTAGCATGCTGTGTTCTACAAGGAAATAAAAAGTCTTAAACATATAGAATATGATGCCCGAGATGATGCAAATAATCAGCCGGTTGTATTGTTGCAAAATGTGCTTAAAAAATCAACAACAAGAAATAAATTTAAATTGGAATTAAAGAAAATGAATGCTGGAAATAAATTACTTAATAAAACTAATTCACTTCGTAAATTAAACCCGTTTAAATTTCAAGAAATATTACAAGTTAGAGAAAGATTGCAAAGAAATCCATTGCTCTTTAATACCCGACATCCGGTAATCCTGCCTAACAAACATTATGTCACTAATTTAATTGTTAATAATTATTATTGTAACAATAAACATCTTGGTTTGTCCCATACAATGAGTAATGTACGAAAAAATTTTTGGATTTTAAAATGTAACTCAGCAGTTAGCAGAAATTTAAAGAAATGTATAATTTGCAAACGTATAAACGCTTGGCCATGCAAACAAACAATGGCACCGCTTCCAATTAGCCGTTTTAAATTTAATTCGTGTCCCTTTAATTCAGTTGGAGTGAATTATTTTGGACCGTTTGACGTTAAAAAAGGACGAAAGTTGAAAAAAAAATACGGATGTTTATTCACATGTTTGACTGTCAGAGCCGTACACATTAAAGTTGCTTATACGTTAGACACTAATTTATTTATATGTGCTCTTGATTGATTTATGGTAAAAAGGGGCTGTCCTTAACACATATTTAGTGATAATGGATCTAATTTTTGAGGAGCTAAAGTGGAATTGCAAGAAATTATGCAAAAATGGAATTAAGTAAAAATAACAAAGGTGTTGGTAAACAAAGGGTGCGAATGGCATTTTAATGCTCCAACAACCAGTCATAGAGGTGGTATTTGGGAGAGAATTATTCGTTCAATAAAAAATATTTTAGAGACAAGAATACACCGAGAAATGCATGGCCGATAGGGCTTATAAAAAATGTTAAAACGGATGGAGATGGATTGCTTTGTACGATTAATGTTAGAACAACCAAGGGTGTTTTCGAAAGAGATGTTAGGAGTGTATGCCTACTCGAAAAAAGTACGAATTTGGTATTATCAAATTCAACGTAAACATTAATTTACTCAATTGTACAAGCCTGTTAAACAAGTGTGCCCTTGTGTAAATTGTAATTGGGTCGAATTGTTTATGTTTTATATTATTCTATAAGGTTATTATTATCAGTTTGTGTTGTTTATTGAATTTTACTCGTTTCGGTTAAATACATCATAAAATTTTGCCAAGCCTGTTGTGTAAATTATAATTAACTGTTTTATTATCTCGTTTATTGAGGTTTGTGCTTGTTTGTCAATTTATTTATTTGTTGAGTCAAGTATTAAATTTTATTAATTTGTTAAGCCTGTTGTCCGAACATGTCCTTCTCTTGTGTGTATTGTAATTAATTGGACTTGTTTATGCAAAAATTATGATTTCTTAACCCCTTTTAGACGTTGTAATTATTAATGTTGTATTATGTTTGTTTAATTTTTTAACCTATTTGATTAAACTATTTGTTGTGTAATTGTGAAATTATTATTGGTGTACTATTAGCATGCCTTTGCAATATACATAATTGTATGTATGGTTCAATTTAAGTGTTAAACATGCTTGCTTGTATTAAATTTTGTTTATTCTGAGGTTGAAAGGCGGACGTATAACCGTCAATATTGGTTGAATATTAATTGCCTACTTTTGGTCGAAATTCTATACCAATCAAATGTGAATACTGAACAACGTTCAAAACCAATTTACTCGTGTGATCATCCAAATTAAACGTTAATAAACATTCAAGAATTTTTTTAAAATTTATTGGTGCTTTGGGGGAAGTGTAAAATCTTAATTATTTTTTAAAAAAGCACTAATAAATTAACTTATAAATGCTTGTTTATTTGTGTTTATTTGGTTGTTTGTAACTGTGTGTCAGTTTGGCACTTGTTTGAATTTTGATTATAATAACGTGGAACAGTTTGCTGTAAGCTGTTTTCTATTAACATTGTGTTTATTATTATTATTATATAACATTAGTTGTTCTTGATAGTGTATTGTATTCTATATTATTATTAAATCTATGTTGATTTATGTATATTGATGTAAATTTAAGAGTTGTCGCATTTATATTAATATTGTATTATAAAATCAAACGTCAACGCTTATCATTTTATTAATAAAGAATATTTTATATTTGTGAGTTTTACTTTAACGGATATTTAAAAAACAATTATTGAGTAGTAATAAAAAGTTTTTGCAAGTAAAACAAAGGTAAATTGGTAATAAGGGCGTTTGCGTATAAACTGTCCAACTTGATTAAACAAGTCAATTGTAAGATAAGGGAATCTTACAATACCGGCTGCGCATTTGGAACGTTTACGTACAATCCTGCTTATTTTAAAATACACGTACAGATTTTGTCACAAACAAACAATAATATTGTTGTAGTTAATGCAATTATTAAAGTACTTTATTAATTGGAAATTGAACCCACATTTGTAGGACGGTTGGAAAACGTGTAGAAAATTAGAGGAATAGTAATAACATCCACGGTTTATTAATTGGATACTTTATTAAACACTTAAATTGTATAGTCTTACTTTGATGGTACTTTGTATTTTTTTAATTTTTAAAAACGTTTCTACAATGTTTACATTACTATTAATATTTAATAAATGTGAAACATTACTTTGGCGTTTTTTTTACGTATTACGTTGTGCAATTTGCGCTTTATAATGCTTACATTTTCTGACGACATATTTTTAGGTTTTAGAAAAAAAACGTACGGAATGTTTGTGTAGATTTTTGTCCGTTTGTAGTAATTTACTATTGAATATGCAAATAACAAAAATAAATTACATAACTGCATTTAATAAACTACCCATGTAGGCATTTATTAAATGTCCATAAGAAAAGTGTCTAGGTTTAAAAATTACTTAAGTACAAAACTTATTTGTTTTTGTCACTAATGCACCTCTATGTTTGCTACAATAAGACACATTTAAATAACATGCAACAGTTTTATTAAATAAAAATAACGTTTTTATTAAGACATTCTTTAATTTATTGTGTGAACCTTGCAATAACATAGTTACCAAAATCTATTCTGTAGTTACATAAAGTTAAAACACAGATAACGTGATTATAATTATTAACAAAAAACAATACCGTAAAAGAAGCACATTATAAAAAAATAAATGCAATACTAATTAAATCTTAACATTTTGATTGCCTACATTATATAAATTAAAAACGCATCCTAAACATTAGTTTCAAATAATTGTGAACGATGTACAATAAACCTATGTTTATTTAAAAAACATTTTAATTGTAATTTTTTTAAAACGCGTAAAAAACCCAAAAACAATTCTGTGTAAAAATTTTATTAAATGTAAAAACTATACAAACAATTAAATTAATAAAAACACCAAATGATAGTAAACTATTAGATCTACAAACATTGAAAATTACGTATATTTATATTAAGCAATCGCAACTGTACGTTTACAGGAAAAACACAAAAACATGTGCTATCTGCTGTACTAACTAGTGCGCTACAATTTTAGCCGTAATACTACACAGTTTTTATGTTAATTATTTTGATTAAATCAAACTGTTTTATTGAATTATTTTTTATATTTAATAAATCTCCAAAAAACGTTTAGAATTTTAAATAAATCTAACCTAAAATTGTATATATTTAAAATACATATTATTATTGTTAAAATAAAACATTTAAAATTATTATTAATTTTTATTTTAATTACAATTTTTATATTATTGTACATTTAAAAAACTTTGCCTTTGTTTTAACTTTGTTGTAAAGTGCTTTTTTGTATTTAAATTTATTACGTTTGTTGTTAACGTGACTGTGCTTCTGTAGATATATTACTGTTAAGGGTATTATTGAAAAATTAAATTTTTGTAATTCCAATAATATAATAATTATCGGAAACTGCTGCGCATTCTACTTTAAACAATTCTATAAACCCTTGGTCAACCCACTGGAAAAACAACTGCTGGGTCCAAAAGTAAACAAGCTTTTTATGGGTTTACCAGTTAAAAATAAAAGTATTTTATTAAAAAACTAAAAGTTAAAGGGAGATCAAAGTAACTAAAATAATATACTTTTAGCATTTTCGAAATTAAATTTATCTTTTACGGTTGGCTAAAGACAACAGTTTCAACTGAGTTACTACATTAAAACCATAAAATTACCAATGGTTTGCCGACCGCGTAGCCTTGTTAATAATAAACTACATTTGCAAAAAAAAATTAAACAATTTGTTTAAAAAAAAAGTATTATTTAACTATTAACTAGTTTGTGGGCATTTCCACTCTATATGGTAACAAAATCCGACAACTTATAAAAACCATGTAGAGACTATTGTGCATTAAATTCCACTATTTGTTTTGACAGTTATTTAATACAATGTATCCACGACGCAGTCACCAATTTGGAAAGTTTATCAATATTTTTAAAAATTGACTTAGTTAAGGCATATTATTAAATATAACAGAAGAAAATAATAGCAAGACAGCTGTCACTACCACTTGCAGATTATTTGGGTTTTTACGTATGCCCTTCGGACTCTAAAACGCTGTTCAAATTTCTGAAAGTGTAATGGATAATATAACAAAAGGCATGGTTTTTACATAACTTTAGTTGGATGACGTACTTATTGTCTCAAAAGTCCACAAAATAGCATTAAAAGCATTTATTTTTTAAACGACTAACTAAGCACACGTCTATTGGAGTGTTGTTGGTTTCTATTAATCAGTTGTTGCTCATTTTCTTTTTTTCAAAATTGTTGTAATGTGTTTTTATTGTAATACGTAACTTGCTTGATTATTATTTTATTATGTCTCCAATTTTGCTAATGGGGCAGTACTGCAGCAAAAGGTAAACGGAGTTTGGCAAATTATGGTTTTTTTAACGTTTATTTGAAAATAAAACAAGATATAATAAAGTTAAATAAGAGTTGTTAGTGACTTATAGTGCTATTAAATTTTACCCTCACATAATAGATGGTAAAAATTTTTTATATTTATAAATTATAAGCCGTCAATGTATACTATTTCTTTAAAATTTGATTGGTATTAACACAGAAATTTGTTATTTAGACTACATTTTATTATTTACAATAACATTTTATTACATCCAAAGTGATGCAAATGTAGTAACAAACGCCTTGTTACAAGTAAAAATCAATCTAGTAGAGACAAACACAATTGAGTTTTATAAATTAGCAAAAGTGCAAAAACAATATCCGCTGATAATCACTAAAGTAAAATAATCAAGTTTAATTTTGGAAAAAAATAGTTTTCTAACAGAAAAAGTGACAGTAATACGTAATATTTTTTAGGAATATTTTCGTCCGTTAGTCCCTCCAAAATTTCACCGTAAAGTTTTATGTCCTACAAAATTTTTTCTATTATACTACGTTTTTGTGATGTAGACATAATTGGTGTTTAATAAAAACATAATTGTTTATCCTTATTATTATTACAAAACTCTTGTTTAAAAATAAGCATAGGGCAATAAGATAACAATTACAACAAAAAACAACAACAAAGTCCCATAGTTCAAAAAAACAAGACAACATTTTTGCATGTAGTTGAATATGTTGCCACACATTTATTTTAATTTATTATTATTATTTATTAAAAATATTTATACAAATGAATATAAAACACCACAAAAACAAACTAAAAATATTATGTACAGGTTACAGGTTGTTTTACGAGTTAAGAATAGTTTAAGGGAATGCAATCTTTGTTGATAAAGTATATTCCTAAAGGATTTAGGCACTCTAAAAACAATCCTTTAAACCTTTTGTAAATTTTTAATGTCAAATGTAAAAACGGGTGCAGTCACCTTAACACAATATTCTAGGTGGGGCTTTATGTAAAGCATATAGATTAACTAAACGCATAGCACCTAAATTTTTATTAAATAATTTAATCAAGCTGTAGAAAATGTTAATACCTTTAATGTAATAACCCATATAGTTAAGGGATGAATCGAATAAAAATTTTAGATTTTTAATGATTTTACAGTATCGATTAAAAAACCATTATCGGGAGACATTTAAAAAAATATTCCCTAATGGTTTCCCAAAATTTATGTGCTTACACTTTAAATAATTTAACAAAAGAGAGTTTTTGAGCCCTTACTTATTAATGTTAAAAATATAATTACCCAATATTTTTTAATTAAAACTCCAGATTTTAACATCATTAGCGTACAATAAAATATTAAAGTTAACAACATAGGGTAAGTCGTTAATAAAGAGAATGAACAAAAGAGGGCCTAAAATCGAACCTTGAGGAACCCCAGACGTAATATTGCAGGAAAAAAAGTAATTTGTTCTCAATCTAATTTTAAAGGAGCAATTAAATAAAAAATTCGAGATTTAAGATAGGATGGATTCAGAGATGCTAAAGAATTTGAGCTTAATTAGAAACAAATCATGGGGAACTTTGTCAAAGGCTTTAACAAAGTCAAAATAAATAGCATTAACTAAAATGTTAAATTTAAGAATTAAAGAAATACTATTAGTGTAAGTTATTAAATTAGTAAGACAAGACCTATAGAAAAAAACGTATGCTGAGCAGGGTTAGTAGTGTTAGAGTTAATGATATAATCAAGGGTGTGAGACCTAACAAGCCTTTTTATTATTTTACTCAGAAAATACAAAATACTAATTGGTCTAAAACTTTTAGTTTAAAATTTGTATCAACGATTTCTAAATGGGCCTAATAAATGCAAATTTTTAGATACTAGAGGTGCAACCGCTAGAGACGGAAAGTTTAAAGCTGTAGGTTAGATGAAAAGCAAGGACATTAGCACATTTTTTAAGAACCCTAGGCAAAACCCCATTAAGTCCATATAAGAAAAACTTAAGACTGGATGGAAGATTAAAAACAGTGTTAATATTAGAGTTAAAAATTTTATTGTATTTATGGGGTTTAGAAGTTTCGGTTGTTTTTATTTTTAATAAACTTTTATAAGGTTTTTGTTCTTAGTGGCCCTGTTTAGAAACTTAAAAAACATTTTATCTTTAAAAGCCTTGATTAAATTAAAACAATTATTCCTGGATAAAAAATACGCATAATAGAGGTTGGAGAGTTTAACTTATTTCCACAGAAAATAAGTTTTATTTTGTTTTATAATAAAGCGGACAATAAACCGTGAAAGCTTAGGTTTTAAGTAAGAAGAAACCCCGAAAGAAACAAAGTGTTTAATTTTTTATTAATTATATTTAAAAAATGGGAATAGGCTTTTTTAATGTTTTTATCACAGATGGAATCCCAGTTTTTTGACTTGAGGTAAATACAAAGTTTAGGGAAATTAGCTTTTCTGAAATCAGAAATAGGAGCTAAGTTTTGAGTCAAATTATTTACGACAAAAAAAAATTTTTTTAAAAAGAAGAGAGAGTGATCACTGTTACCTAGATAAAAAAGATAAAAAATATTATTTATAAAAGAAACATTATTGATAAAAATAAGGTCTAAACAAGAATAGGGTGCACCTATTCTATACCTATGTAGGTAAAAAAACATGCTGGGTGAAAACATGCTCTATGCTAAGTT
The DNA here is from genome assembly GCA_025895645.1 of Cardicola forsteri. Classification (NCBI taxonomy): domain Eukaryota; kingdom Metazoa; phylum Platyhelminthes; class Trematoda; order Strigeidida; family Aporocotylidae; genus Cardicola; species Cardicola forsteri. The sequence continues at coordinate 46,319 of JAKXYG010000461.1, read as the reverse complement.
TTAAAAGATTATTTTTGAAATAATTTGAGAATTAGGATAAAAAAGGCTAATTAATGGATAAATAATTAAAATCACCCATAAGAATAAAGTATTTAAAAAACTTTAAAAAAATATATTGGAAATCTTGTTAAACTAATATATTTATAGTTTTTGTAAGTGAGGGAGGGCGATAGATTAGGGAACAAACAGTATGGGACTCCATAACTAAATTTAACAAATCATAACCACCTTGCTTACTAGCGTAAAGGGAGAAATAAGTAAAGAAAACAATATCTTTTCTTACATAAAAAACATAGCTGTTACATTTACTCTTAATAGAATATTTTTTAACAAAATTATACTTTTTAACCATTATTTTACTATAAAACATTTTTTCTAAAAGCCATGTTTTAGTTATTCCTATAATATAAAGGGAGAAAAAGAGCGCCAATTCTTGAACCTTAGGCAGTTTGTTTTTGAGACTTAAGGCATTTGTGTAGTAAAACTTAATCCATGAGAGAGGGGGAGTAGTGGGGATAATTGCCAAAAACGGTGAATTACCGGGAGAAAACGGAGACTCCAGAATAGGATCCAAAAGTTTAGTGCATTAATAAAATTATGTTTTAATGAGGACAGTTGGATTATGAGAACAGGGCTACCTAAGGGAGTCCATGTACATAAGCGTTCAAAAGAACGTTTAGCTAAAGTAAAATCTTTGGTTAACCTAATGCTATAAAAATCAAACTTTACGCTACGCCAATTAGACAATACATTTTTAACTGGGTAGCTAATAAACGTAACCACTATAAGGAAAATGAATAAAGGCGTTTACATGTAAGTCTATAAATTTTTAAGCCAGAAACCTCGGGGCAACAAATAGTGACAATACTCAATATATAATCTTTAAAATTAGTTACACTGTCCTTTACCCTCTTAACAATTAAATTGCAATCACGTTTAGAATTTAAAAACCTGTTGCTTGGCGGCTGCAAAAATTACCACTTGGAAGAGTCTTAAAACTGATTTAGCAGCAATAAACGAGGCATTTAAGTTAAACATATCGGTCTTTAAAAAGTTAAGCTTTTCCAAAACCGAATCCGAGAGTTTAGATATTAAAAAATTAATAATTTCAGTTTGTTTTCAAGTTTTAATATCTGGGCAAAGAGTTTTTTTGTGTTAACAGTTGAGTTAATTTGTTTAGCCGGTTTAATAAAGTTGGCAGGAAATAAATTCTGCAAATTAGTTTCATATTTGCAGTCCTTACAAATGTATGTAGTCAAAAGGACTACTAGTTAACTGCGTGTAGTGCACTAAAAATAAACCAAAGAAAGCTTTATGAAACAAATTACTACAAGTTGCACAAAGGATGCTGACCTTTAAAGTTTTTTGCAGCGTTCTAGGCCACACATTGAAGAATTTAAACCACACATATTATAAGGGTCTAAAATGCAAGTTGATTATAAAAACAATAAATAACAAATAAAAGAATATTAAACAAAACTATTACTAGAAAAAGATTAGCAATAATCTTATAAAAAACACACAAATGCTATGTAATTGCCGCACAACGCACAAGTAAAAACGCACAATAAACAAATAACACCAACACTTAAAACAAAAACACAGAAAACGAAATATACACGTTTAAAAATACACAAAAATACACCAATACAAACAACGACAGTTAGTGAACGCAAACACCGAGTAATAATTTAACGTCATGCAAGCGTATTGCACAGATTCAAAAATAAAAATAACTAGAAAACGAGTTTTTTGACCTGAAACAGAACCCAGGTTTACCACCGATTTAATACGGCAGTCAAACCCGGGTTTTTCTTTTAACATGCAGAGATAATTGTCGCTGCACTACCGGGGACAAATGTATTTCAGAATTTCAGAATTTTTTATAAATTAAGTAAGCCAAAACGCCTTTAGGTACTCAGTTCTTAAATTGTCTCAAATTTTTAGAAAAAAAATATAAAATAAATGGTGAGGTAAAAAAAATACGTAATAAGTATTAACATATTTTATTATAAAAACGTTTTTTAGTTTGTGTAAATTTTTTTATTATAAACTATTTTATGTACTATTTTGCAATTATTATATATACGCTTGTTTTAAACTGCATTAAAAATTAAAATATTTAACGCTCCAGTTGGTGTTTTGGTTTAAGCATGGCCTTTGGTTTTGTTGCAGTCGTTTATATACTGGCTTTAATATTTATTATTGCATTGATTTTTTTTAGCTATTTATCAAGTATTAGTTATAAAATAGGGTATAAAAAAATGATTTAGAAATTGGTTGGCCGCGCTAACTGGTCTATATACTTGTGATCAAAACTTACAAAAATTAATTAAATGCTGTGGTCAACAAGGCAGATACTAATAACCAAATTTAAACAAAACGCCATTTTTAGATCTTAAACACGATAGAATGTGACTCGCAACGCTACTGCCTGCTCTGTAAATATTACTCGCAATAATGCACTGGTTATTAAATCTAGGATTTGCCTATTAAAATCAAAATGTCCGCTTAATGTTGGTTTATAGAATGTGCGTTTACTGTGTAAACTGGCTGCACAAAATTGTGTTGCTGCTAAATCTAATTGTTATAATGTTAATATTTTATGTGTTTAAGAAACCCATCATTTAGGAGCTTGTGCTATAAAATTATTTTTAAAATAAACCTTTTGGGCTTTTCAATGTGTTTCTGGACCCACTAAATGTGGCGTTGCGATCATTACGTCCTCAAGTGCAAAAATACACCCAGAAAACCTAAAACATATTTTAAGGTACATGTATATTATATGTTTCCATCTGATTAAAGTAGATAACCCTGACAAAATCAAATGACTTTGTTATTCTTCGCGAACAATAGCGACATAACAAAAACGCTGTCTACCAACTAAAAAACATTTATGTTTGTTACGCTTATCAAGCTATCGAATACGATTGTTTATATGCTTTATAAATATAGAAAATAATAAAACGGTGACTATGTCATAAACCAGTATAAATAAAATCTTGTTAATAAAATTGTATACCCTTATTTTAATAAACTTAATTTTTTTTATTTTAAAAGTTTATCATAAAATGCTCTTTATTTGTCTTAATTAATTGTTAAACATTAAATATTACTGCAATATAGTAAATGTTTAATAGTAGAATTAAAGGTTTTATGTATGAACGTTTATTTATTTATTAAAATAAATACTTTCCTAATCTGATACTTGAATTTAAAGTGTTGTAAAAATGTTAGTGTTAGCTTGTAGTCGTATAAAATTTTATAATTTAACTGTAGACTTGTTTTACATTTTGTGTGTTGCAGTTACAAAAAACAATTAGCATAAACGAAGATGTGGTAACCGCTCATCAAAATTGCGCCAGTCAACTAACGACCAAAAGGAAACAACGTAAAAAACTGTACCGTAAGACTTGGCCCAATCTTGTACTGTTTCCGATTACCAACAGACTGCCAGTCATGTTGGACTGCATTCGGCAAGTATGCCCGGTATTTTGTGTTTAAACATTAGCAAAAATTTGACTGATTGTATTGTCACCGGTAGAAACGACAAGAATGCGGTAGTTTTTACTATTTCTACCACTCAAGTTTGTTATTGTGTTGTTTGAGTGTTTTATTTAGAATTAAAATGTGGTGCAGTAGTAAGAGTTTTAGAAAGTTTTAAGGTTTTAATTTTATGTAACATTTATCTGTTACTGGACGGTTTAACATATTTTTTCTTTTTCTATCTTTTTCTCTCTTTATATATATATACAATAATAAACAGCTAAACGGTTTATTTTATTAACTGTAAGTGTCATTAAAGCCAATTATTTACATTACAGCGGTACAAAGCTCAATTTAGACCTGCGTGGGCATGGGTTCGAATCCCACTACCGATAACAAATGTTGGCCCACATTCGGCTTTGCTAAAATGTCTACTGTTAAAAGATGCCTTTTTTATAAAACATTTAAAGTAGTAATATATATATATATACATTGAATAGTGACTAAGGCCAAAAACGTAATGTAATATGTGGTCATAATTAAATTTAAACTGAAATTGACCCATTGGAAGACAATATAAAAATTTTTGTTTAAACGCAAAAATTTATTGAGAAAATTGCCTCAACACAGATTACAAGGAGGAACTGTGTTATTAAAAGTTATTTAAAATTCTTAATAAAATCTAAATAGGTTTGTTAAATAAAATATAATATAATGTACTTTTTTTAAAAAAATAATCAATATTCTAATTTTTAAATTGTACAGTAACATATTTGCTTTATTAGTTAGAACTTTAATTTTTGCATCAAACGGACTAAAGTGTAAATCTGGATATTGTCTGTCTTTAAAGCTTGTATAATTAGCAACATTGTAATTTTTTTAAAACGCTGTTGCTAGTGTATATGTATGCGTACGTAAAAAATATGCTAAATTTGTTTTTACTAAAATATTTAAGTTAATAATAATAATTGTAGTACAAATACTTTAATTTTTAAATTAGCTATTGTACAATAGGAAATAAATTTGTTATTTATTTTATGTAAATATTAAAATAGTACAATATTGAAATAATTTTTTGTCACAAATTACGACTGTAAATTAGACACCAGGTAAGAAGAAAAGTCAAATATACCATTCGGAAAATCGTAAAAATTAATTTAAAAAAAAATAGAAATGAAATAAAAATTATTAAAAACTGCTACCAGAAATTATACAAATTAGAAATATTTATATGTTGCCAGATGTTCTTTCCTCTAAACAAAAATGACCTAACATAAACTCAACTAACTAATATCTTCAGTTGAAAGCTGCAAACAAACGAAATGACTAAACAAGCATTTTAGATAATCAAAACCTGGAAGTTAAACATAGACAAAATCAAACTTTAAATTTATAATTTTGTCGAATAAATCTAGAATTTTAAAATTATTTTAGTTGGTTATAAACACTTATTGTTTAAATTTGTGACAAATTAAACATGTTAAACGTTTTTTTGTTTATGTAAAATGCTACAAAACCCAACTTATAATAAACAGTAGTTGTAAGATCTCACTGAGATCTCGGCCCTGATTTTTTTTGATTTAACTTGATACGGATAATTATCAACACCCCCAGCTAATTTTAATCAAAAAAGCTCTTGTGTGATCTAAATTATCGTTTTGCAATTTATTATTACAAAATAATTCAAATTTACATACCAATACTGTTTACCAACAGGAAGAAACAGGACACAATATACTCACAGAACCACAGTCACGTTAACAACAACGTAATACATTCAAATACAAAAGGGCGCCTCAGAACAAGATTCAAACAAAGTTAAAGTGTTTAAATGTACAATAATATAAAAATAGTAACAGTAGTATGTTCATTTTTATATTTTTTGTTTTATTTAAAATATTAAAAACTTTAAAATAAAAACATTAAAAAACATATAAACATTAATTATTTAAGTAAAAGAAATTTAATTTAAAAATTGCTGCTTGTCACAAATTAATATTTTCGGTTGTAACATACTATCGGAAATTTAAATCAAAATATCTACAATTTGATATTCGGTACTGTATTTTATTTAAATGTTATTCCTTTTGTATTCATTTGTTAAATGCTTGACGGTAAACAAAGTTATTTTATAGCGTAACTCAAATAAACAACTTTGTAATAAATATGGACAAACCTGTATACAATTCAATACTGTTGCTAATCCTTATATAATTAAGCTTATTACAAATGATAGTCTAATGTATACGTTTTTTATTTATATATTACAAATTACTATTAGTTTTGTTTATTTTAAAATAATTAAATTTTGTTTTTATTTCAGGTTTCAGGTTGATACACGAGTTAAATAGGAGAAAAACTCCTTTTAGTACTCTGTTCAATATATATATATATATATATATATATATATATATATATATATATATATATATATATTAGTCTACACCAAAACCATTATAATTACCATAATGTTTTAAATTGTTTGAATAGAGAACCAATTAAAAAAAACTAATCAGAAACAACAACCTAAATGTAAAAAACAAAAAAAAAAGTATAATATCTTTGTCAAAATATTAAAACTTTATCACAGTTTAAAAATCTGTGCCCTTTGTTGTTTGTGTAAATTGTACTGACCAAAATTCTTTTGATATAGTTATATGCATACAAAAAATCCAAAAATAGAGAGATCCATTTATTATTGTGCAGTTAAGATTTTTAGTCAAATGTTTTTATTAATAGCCCTAATCGTTCTTTCTGTTTTGTAATAAACAATTTAACAGTACTACGCCCCTAAATTTTACGCTGTACCATCGTGATATTATTTTTAACGTTTACTACTAATCATGATAACTAATTTGTTAATTTAAACATTTATTTGCTATTTGATAAATTGTTTATTTTTGTACAAAGTTTAGTTATTTTTGTTTAAATTTTTCTTATAAAAAAGAACTTTTTTCTATTTTCCTATTGTCTAAATGTTTTTATCAAAAAACATATTTTAAAAAGTGACATTGAACGAGCGTAAAGAAAAATTTTTATTTACTGTCAGTTGTGGACCTCACACCCACTCACACCCACTTAGCTCCATTTCTAGAGTTTTTGTTATTTCTGCCACTCTTAGTATTGATTAAACAAATGTTATCAAAAAATTTATTTACTAAGTGTATATTTGTAAAACTAGACAAGAACCCCCATATTACAAACAATCAAATTATTGCTGTTTGATGCTTAACAAACTAGTAAAAAACAGTTTTTAAACACAAAAATAAACATGTTTAAAAAAACAAATTGTTAAAGATTTGGTTTAAAAGGTTTAAATAGGCCTCTAATTAAAATGACTAACATATGGAAAACAAACTCACTTTGATAAAAAAAATGCATTTGCATAAAAAAATGTTACTGTTCTATGGTCATGCACGCAAACATATAAAAACGCATGTTACTGTTTACAATATTATTTATCCAATTTATTTATCTAAATATTTAATTTATATTTTTATCAAATTAAAATACTTTATTTATAACGTGAAAAACATTGACAACTGACATCTAATTTTTTATTTGTTTTACAGTTACAGACTCATAAAATTCCAACTAAGTAAGTATTGAAGATACAGGTTTAAACATTTTTGAAATAAAAACAGTTATTGCAAATTTAACAATAGTGATTTTTTTTAATAAATCAAATTATTAGGTTTAAAGACAGCATTTTTCAATCGGGTCTCTCAACTTGATTGGAGTGATTTGTGTAAAACAGCATGAGGGTTATAAGGTTGCAATCTTTAGTAAACACAATTTAAAGATCCGTAAGTTCTTTCGCAAGTAATATTTTTTAATTCTACGTTTAATCCTTCCGGTTTTTAAAACGATGCACAATGTGTTTTTTACACTGTAGAAATAAATCACCGTTAAAGACAATTAGCTAAAAGCGGGATTTGTTAAATGAATATTATTGGTATCACACGGTTTTTGATCACAATGCAACTAGATGTACGCAAATTTCTTCTGTTAAAAAAACCAATGCGATAAAGTTTTAAAAGACATTTAATGTACATAATAGTCTTTTTTATATGTATAATCCATGAAACGACGTAAAAAATTTGATTGATACAGGAGCGTATATTAACATATATTCAACAAATTGTACAGGCAGAAAGGCAAATGCTCAATATTAAAAGCCACAACTAAAACATTAATACATATCTTTGGTTATATTTTTAAAACAATTAGATTGAGAAAATGTAATTTTTTGTAAAATTTTGTAAAGTAGGTATTCTGTATGAAATCATTGGTATTGAGTTTTTAAAGCTCTATAAATTACTCGTGGACCCTGGTAACAAACATTTTTGGGATTCAAAGGTAAATAATACTTTTGTGGGTTTTATTGACAAACTTAAAAGATTTAAAATTACAGGAGTAATTGTACAATGTACTATTAAAATATTCACAATTGACGCAACCCTTGATTCACAAATTAAGAGTAACAATTACAGACAGAACAGTTTACAAAAACAATAGGACAGTCAGTAACTTGTTATTTTGGCGCCTATCTAAAAACAAATTGTTTTATGCAAGAAAAGAATTATTAATGAGTTATTAAAGAAAAGTATTATTAACCTTTCAAAAAATTATTGGGCGTCTCCACTTTATATGGTCAAAACATTTGATGGGGTAATGTGGACCATGTGGAGATTACCGAGTTTTAAATTCTGCAACTTGTTTTGACAGGCATTCAATACCGCATATTTACAATATTATTGTTAACTTGGAGGGTTCAATAATATTTTTTTAAATTGATTTAGTCAAATCGTACCATTATGTACCAGTTGAACTGGAAAATATTAGCAAAACAACGGTTACCACCCCTTTTAAATTCTTTAAACTTTTACATGTACCATTTGGTCTACAAAACGCAAAACTTTTAACGTTTTATGAATAATACTACAAAAAATTAAAATTTTATGTATGCATATTTAAAAAATGTACTTATTATCTCAAGTTTTAATAAGAAACACTAAAAACATTTGAGTATTTTTTCCATAAGGTTAACAAAACACACTTACAACAAATGCATTAGATTATACCATTGGGGCAGTTTTGCAACAAAAAATAAATAAAATATGGCAACTTCGGTTTTTGTAAAACGCTTATTAGTAACAAAAACAAAATATAACACGTTTGGTAAACAATTGTTAGTCCCGTTAGTCCCCCTAACATTTTGACGTAAAGTTTTTAATATACTACACATTTTTTCCCATTCTAAAATTGTGGCGTCTTAAAAATTAGTTAGCGAGCGTCCAATGTCAGACATTGACATGTTTTTTTTTCCATTGGTGCATTTGCTACATTGTATGCATATTTTAATTATGTGTATATAGATTTAATAGAACCGTTACCACCTTTAGGGGAACATAATTATATATTGACGTGTATTGACCGTTTTACACAATAGCCAGTAGCGCTTCTAATAAAAAATATTACAACTGAAACAATAGCAACAACATTTATAAAAAAATGGGTTGCAAACTTTGAATGTCCGTTTAAATTATTACGAATTTAAAAATGGAATTTGAATCTATTTAAACGTCTAACAATTTTGTTGGAAACAGAACATATTTATACTACGATATACTATCCAGCTGCAAATCCTTTAATTAAACGTTTTTATTAACAACTTACATCGGCGATAAAAATAGTCTGAAGTATTACTTTTTGTGTTTTTGGCAATTTGTAGTTTAATTAAATTAAATATAACTTGTACAGTAACAAAATTAGTTTATAGAAAAATTCACAAGGTTATCAAAAAACGTTTTATAACCTAACAGTTTAAAAACTCAGGACCCAAAATCCTATACTTTTTTCTTGCTAGCTTTTATAAAAATACTCTATTTTATAAGTACTTGTGCACAGGTAAAAAAGTTTACCTTTTTTAAACTTTACACATTTTCACGCACGTGTTTGTCCGCGTAAAAATAAAATATTGTAGTCGTAGCTTAGTATTGACTCTAAATATTATTAGTTTAAGATTACACTATAATAAAAAAGGCTTCAATGTTTAAAAAAAAATAAACTAATGCACTAATATAAGGTCATTCAGGAGCCGTCTATTATTTATAAAAAAAAATTTTAAAAACAGCCTTCAATAATACGGCATGTTCTTAAAAGAAATGGAACTTTAGAAACTGCTCTTTGTATCTATTGCAAATTATTTATATCAAATTTGAGAAAAAAAGCAGTAACCTAAACACAATATTCCAGATGCGGTCTTATATAAAACATATAAATTAAACGAATGCATTTGTAAAATATGTTACCTAAATTTCTTACAAACAATTTAATTAATCAATAACACGTGTAGATAGCTTTAGTGTGGTACTCAAAAAAACTAAGTGAAAAGAAGACTAAAACTTCTAAATTTCTTATTGCTTTAATTTTTTCTATGGGTAGATAGTCAGTACGAGACATTGTAAAAACATTACTAAAAAGTATTTAAAAAATAATATGCTTACACTTAGACAGATTTAAAGTAAATAAATTTTTGCTTGCCACTTATAGATGTTAAAAATGTTGGCCTGCGGTAGTTCCAAGCTGGAGTTTCAGATCTTTACGTCGTCAACATAAAGCAAAATATTAGATTGAACTGCTAAAAACAAATTATTAATTAAAAGGATAAATAACAAAAACTTAATACCGATTCTTGGGGGACTCCCAATGTAATGTAGTAAAAAGAGACATATTAGCTCCTAGTTTAACCTTAAAAAAGCGATTTGGTAAAACGTCGGTTATTCAAGATAAAATAGCACTAAAAATGTTAAGTAATTAATTAATTAAAAACAAACCGTGAGATACTTTATTAAAAATTTTTTCAAAATTAAAGTAGATGGCATAAACTGATAGACTAGATTTAAAAATTCTGGTTATACTATCTGTGTAAGTAATTAAATTCATAAGACAAAAGTTATGGGGCATAAATATATTGCTAAACGGGGTTTATAATATTAAATGTAGTAATAGAATTGAGTATATAGGTCCTGATTAACCTTTTTATTATTTTGCTAAGGATAAATAAGATACCAATTGGTCTAAAGGCTAAAAGCTTTAAATTTATTTTCCAATTTGTATATAAGTCTTACAAATGCCAATTTCTAGGTGCTAGGACTACGGCCAGAGGTCCAGAAAAAAGAAAATAATTGGTATAAATAAGAGGCTAAACTATCAGTGCATTTTTTAAAAATTATAGGATAAACCGCGTCAGGTCTACAAAAGGCAGACCTAAGATTTAATAAAAATTTAAGAACTGTTTGTTTATCGGAGGTAAAAGGCATTATGTTGGATGTGGAGTCAAGATAATTAAAAAATGAAAAGCAAAAGTCTGGATCACGGAATAAAAGTAATTTTAAAAACTGTTAAAAGTTAAGTACCTAGATAATAAATTTATATTTTCGTCCTTAAGACATAATAAAATCATTTTAAATATCCGTTTAATTTTAATAAAATTAAATCAAAGGCTTTTGTTATTTTTGGTTTTATTACAAAGTTTGTAAAGCACAATATCCTTAAAAGTTTTAATTAATTTTGCGCATTTATTTCTACCCAATATGTAAACATATTAAAGGCAGTGGAGCTTAGCAGATTTGCATTAAAAAAACCTTGTTCAGTTTTTGAATTACATGAATAATATACCTAAAAAGTTTAGGTCTAGAGTATACTGGGATCTTAAAAGAGACAAATTATTTAATAATAATAATAATAATAATAATAATAATTTATTACTCAAAAAAGCTTTTACAATATTGCATTTTTAAGGTACAAATCAATTTACAGGTCTGATCACAAACTATAAAATTTTTCAATATGTTAATATATATATATATATATATATATATATATATATATATAATTATTAATATAAATTTAAATAAAATAAATATTGGTTAAGTTATATACATTTTAAAAATAAATAAATAATAGAAATGTACAATTTTAGGCAAGTTCTTTCGGTCATGCAAATAAAATAAACAATTTTAAGGTTATTTAGATCCAAAATTAAATTAACTAATAGAAATAATATGAGAATAGAGAGGAAATTTTCTAAAAGTTGTTATCATGATATTAGGACAGCCAATAGGAAATGAGCACATTATTTGTCTACTAACTGTAAAAAAGTAATAAGTGCTAATTCTTATTATTATTATTACTAAAATTTTTATTATTATTACTATCATTATTATCAACATTGTTACTATTGTTTATTATTTATTATTATTTATTATTATTATTATTATTATTACTATTACTACTGTCGTTATTATTATTATTATTATTATTATTATTATATTAGCTATTACTATTATAATTATGATTAATTTTTTACTATTATTATTCTCATTACTATTATTAATTTAATATTATTATCATTATTATGATTATGATTAATATTTTTAATTATTACTGTCATTATTATTATTATTATTATTATTATTATTATTATTATTAATGTATTAATATTATTATTTATATTATTATTATTACTATTAAAATTATTATTTTTACTATTTTTATTATTATTATTATTACCATTATTAGTAATATTAGTTTTATTATTTTTATTACTATTGCTACGTAGTAAAATTTTGTGGCATTTTACACAACATTCTGCTTTTATAACTTAATAAATTTAGTATATAGAAATATAGCACAAATTGTTAAACAAGAGTTTATGTCACAGACATCCTATTTAACAAATTTATTTATATACGGGTTTGAAAGCCTAGATTGTAAGCTCATTATTTAGATGAACGTTGTGCTTTATCAATGTAGTTAGTAAATAAAATGCATATAGCCGTATACCTTGAGAATATTTAATGGTCACATTATGTAATAGTGTTTATTTAATGGTTTAATGGCATTTACTGCATTGTAATAAAGAACAATATATTTTATAAAAAACAATTATTTGTCCCAGTTTATAGTACACCTTAGTAGACTAAAAATGTAACAATACTTTACTATATATACTAGCTATGTACAATTAGAAAAAAATATAGCATTGATATTACATTTTATTTGCAGAAATTGATAACCCATACCCAAAAAGCTTTTTTTTAAATATTTTTTTAGTGTTTGATGTTGTTTGTATTTCTCCTCTTTTAAGTAATATAAATTTGGATCACATAAAAAGTTATCAAAACATTATTTGACCCATTACATCGATTTACACAGTAGTGACAACTTTATGCTATGCAAACTGCGCCTACTATTTTTACGCATTTATTGTATTATGTAACACTTTGGTCAATAATAAAAATTAATAAGAATACAAATAATATACCTTTATCATCCTATATAATAATTACCATGTCACACCAGAAAAAAGTTATTTATCTTGTTGTGAGTATCAATACACAAATAATCGGAATATTGTCAACTATTTTTGTGGTTAAAGTAAACAAAATATGTAGTAAAAATTATTATGGAATAACGCTTTTATTGATGTGGGTTAAGTAAACAGAATGTAGGAATTAAAAAATTACTTTAAATATGTTGATTATAACTACTGTATAGAATTAACAATACTCATAAAATATTATACATTTTGCTCATTAATTTTTATAAATAAAAATGTAATTATGTTTTACTTCCAGAACAAAACTGAATGAATTTGATTTCAATTTCCTAAAATTCTTAATAATACATATACATTTTTTTAATTATAGACTGCATTTCATTGCAAGAGATAAATGAACTAGAATCAAAAATAATAAAAATCACATGACAGAATCAGGTGACACATTCATGCTTATTATTAGCTTGGCTATGGAATTACACTATTTTACGTTATAATGCATTAAACCAGACTAACATTTTACAAATGAATAAACACTAGAGGCTTGGTCTAGCTATATTACTAAATTGGAAGAGAGGATGGTTTCTTATAGATCGTATATCACGTTACATGTATTGGTAAATTAGAAGGTTATTTTATGCAAACGGTAAACATCATCACGTGAATCATGTGCATGGCCATGATGCTCATTAAGACAATATATATATATATATATATATATATATATATATATATATATATATATATACATATATGGTAAACATTAGCACATCATATGCACATTATGTGCATAACCATAAAGATAACTGTATATGTTTTATTAAAAACGGAGACAGGGAGGGTGGAATTAAATTACGTTAATGCCTACTGTTATTACTGAAAATCATTTTTGTTTTGTACCAACTATTTACCTAATTTACTTATGTTCTATATTACAGACTCGTCAAATGTATGTGAAAAATAATATTATGCGATTTTATAATACTAATAATAAATGTATTTTAAATTAATGCTAACAATTTTTTCCCAAATTTTAATTAGGAGATTAGAGTTTTGCATTCTACTAAAAATTTTTTATTGTTTTTATAATAATAGCAAAAACGTGTTTATCAGGAGTATCTTCTATTCACTGATAAAACTTTATTAAATATTTTGTTAACTGTTTTAATAAGTACATAATTAAGCTATTGGACTCACTTACTATTGCAAAAACAGTATAATAATTTTTAAAAGACAAAGAAGGAATGTTTAAGTTAAAGCCTCAATTGAGGTGCAGCGTGCTATTAAATAATTATTTTAGTAATAACAACATTAACAATGATAATTAGAAATAAAATCTTGATAACAATAATAATAACAATATTAGTAATAATAATAATAATAATAATAATAATAATAATAATAACGATAGTAGTAATAGTAATAATAATAATAATAATAATAATAATAATAATAATAATAATAAATAATAATAAATAATAATAAATAATAATAAATGATAATAAATAATAATAAATAATAATAAATAATAATAAATAATAATAAATAATAATAAATAATAATAAATAATAATAAATAATAATAAATAATAATAAATAATAATAAATAATAATAAATAATAAATAATAAATATTAGTAAGAATGTTAATAATAATAATAATAATGATAATAGTAATAGTAATAATAATAATAATAATAATAATAATAATAATAATAATAAATAATAATAAGCGAGGTAAGACGCGCGTCACGCTACACGTCTATTGGAGCGTTATTCATCTTTTTCTCTTTTTTTTTAAAGATTATTGCAGTGTTTTTTGCATCGTAATAGGCACTTGTTTTATTATTTTTTTTTTATATTTATAATTTTTGCTTGTGTTTTATAATTGTTAACTTCCACTATCTACCTTGATTTTATCTTGATTTTAAATATTTTTTTCTGTGACTAATCTCCCTTTACCTCACCATCCATTTCATATTTCCCCCCGAATTTTACTGATATCATCGATAATTAGAACCAAGGATCAAAAGGAGTTTTACTCCTATTTAACTCGTGTATTAATCTGTAACCTGTAAAATTACTAAGAATATGGTTTGTAAACAATTTAAGCATCTAAAATTTAACTTATGCGGGTTTGATGGTATTTACTCTAGAATCCTTAGGAAGTGTGCCAATGTATTGGCACCAGTTTTTTATCATTTATTTAATGTATCCTTTCTAAGTGGGCAAGTACCAGAGGTTTAAAAATTAGCTTACACCAGGCCAATTTATAAAACAGGCAGCAAATTCAGTCCTGATAGTTATAAGCCGATTAGCATTCTACCTGCACCTGTTAAAGTAATAGAGAGACTTATTAAAGGATATTTAATAGACTATCTCCTAAACAAGAAGTTAATAAATTTTGTTCAGTATGGATTTATCCCCTCTTGTTTATGTCTAACTAAACTATTAGAATTTACAAACGGTCTAACTAGTAATTTAGAGCAACACCCATGCGTTAAAGCTGTCTACTTCAATTTCTCTAAATCTTTTGATAAAGTCCCACACTCTCTCCTAATAGCTACGTTAAAGACTTTTGACATAGGTAATTCCCTATTAAATTAGATTAGTGATTTTTTAAAGAATTAATATTTTAGAGTTAGGCTTGGCAACACGTTATCCACCTAGTGCAAAATAACATCAAATGTGCCGCAAGGATCAGTTCTAGGTCTTCTATTTTTCATTTTGTTTGTCAATGATTTATCTGCGAAAATTCAATCAAACATTCTGCTGTATGCGGATAATGTTAAAATCTGGGGCACAACCCGGAACTTTTGCAACAAGATATTAATAATATCTATTTTTGGTCGATTAAAAATAAGCTTTTTTTAAATTTAGAAAATTGTAAGCATATAACTTTTGGATGATTTTTGGGGGTAACATTTACGATTCGGAATAAGGTTATTGCAACAATTAAAATGGTTAAAGATCTGGGTGTTACATTTACGTCATCCCTAGTCTTTTCATTACATTACAAATTAGCGACCCAAAAATGTTTTAGCCTGATTAAGTTTTTTAGACGCAATTTAGGCAAAAATCCGATAAATAGCCTTCGACTACTTTTTATGTTATATATAAGACCACATTTAAAGTACTGTATCCAGGTAACTGCTCCATCTCTGAAAGGTAATATATATCAACTAGAAAGAGTTCAAAAAGTGCTCTTTGGACTCCCTCATGAGCTTTATTTCAAGTTGTATTTTGAACGTTTACAAAAATTAAAATTATTCCTTTTAGGAAATAGGAGACTCCGAGGCGATTTAATCTTAATGTATTAATTATTCGCGAGCAATAGAATCACTCATTTTTTAAATGTTAATAATGGTAACCTTAGGGGACATTGTTTAAAGATTTACAAATTTAGAGCTCTCACTAGTGTTAAAGTAAATTATTTTACACACAGATCCATTACAGAATGGAATAAGTTTCCCAGTCATGTAGTCAATTCTAAATCCTTGGGGTCATTTAAAATAAATTATGACCAACACATGCTCTCCAATTTTATTTAAATTCTAATTTACTCTTATTTTTTTACTTTTTTCTCACAATTATTTTTTTTGTCCCAGTTTCTTCCTTCCTCTTTATTCTTCCCAATTTCAAACTTTTTAAATACTTTAAAAACTAAGGATTAAAAAAATAAAGTCCTACGCACCTCGTGTACCGTCCTGATCCTAATCCTAAACTTGTAACCTGTATTGGTTGTTCTAATATCATGATGACACCTTTTAGAAAATTTCCCCTTTATTCTTATATTATTTCTATTAATTAATTTAATTTTGAATTTAAATAACCTTAAAATTTTTTATTTTATTTGTATGATTAAAAGAACTTGCCCAATTTTAGTTTGTAGGTAATATTTGCCCGGACAATTTCTTTACCCTCTCCAACGACTCCCGTCGAGGACATTCGTTTAAGATTTCCAAACCTAGGGTCTACTCTTGTTTGAGCTTCCATTACTTTTTTTACAGGATTATTTCTGCATGAAACAGCTTACCTGCCTATATTATCTCGGCCTCGTCCCTAAAGTCCTTTAAATCAGCTTATAATTTGCACTATCTTTATAATTTTATTTAATTATTTGATTTTATTATTTTTATTTTTATATTGCTTGATATTAATATTTGATACCCAGAACCGAGTACTAAAAAGAGTTTTCTCTCCTATTTAACTTGTGTATAAACCTGAAATCTAAAACTTTTGAATCTGTGCAATACGCTTGCGTGACGTTACGGATCAAAAGTTGCTTGCTTATTGTTGGTATTTGTTACCCGCTCATTTGTGTCATTTTTGTTTTTGTTTTTGGTGTTAAAGTTGTGTATCTACTTTTGGTGTACTATTTGGTGTTTTTGTTTGGTGTATTACTGTGTTTTTGTACGTGTTGCTTGACATCGTGCTTAAACACTAATATTTTTTATTTTCTTGAAAAGATTATTACTAGTCTTCCTCCAGCGATAGATTTTGTTATCTAATTATTTTTTTCAGTTTT
The DNA here is from genome assembly GCA_025895645.1 of Cardicola forsteri. Classification (NCBI taxonomy): domain Eukaryota; kingdom Metazoa; phylum Platyhelminthes; class Trematoda; order Strigeidida; family Aporocotylidae; genus Cardicola; species Cardicola forsteri. The sequence continues at coordinate 28,961 of JAKXYG010000461.1, read as the reverse complement.
GTTTTTGTATTTAAAGCTAATTTTTATTTAAGCATGGTGTCCACCAGCACATTTATCTGTGGCCTCCAACGGTGCAAGAGGTCTGTGAAGGTTGGCATTTTCTGCGCAGTTTGCAAAAATTGGTTTCCTGAGGCGTGTTCCGGACTGTCTTTAGCACATTACTTGCAATTAGCAGATAGTCCTTTGGATTATATTTGCATGGATTGCAGATATAAAACCGAGTTGCAGAAAGCATTTTCTAGCAATGAGCACGGGAGTAATAAGTTAGATAAAATTTTACATTTAGTCAATGACAATCCCTCCTTGTTTACTAAAATCAAAGAACTTGACTCTAAAATTAACACGGTTACTAATTTTGTAACTATCTTGGTTAATACGGTCTCTAATTCTATTTCAAAAACTAATCAAATCATCTTTTTTTTCTCCGATCTATCCAATTCTTTAGCCAAAGATATCTCTTTTCTTAAGACGTTAACCTCAGATATTAGTTTCTTTTTTGCGGTGGCTAAATCCGTCCTTAAACTATCTTAAGAAGCAATTCTTGAGAAAGCTAAAAACTATGCTAATAGTGCTAAACGTAAACGTAACCTTATAGTTAGGGGAGTTAGCTTTGATATAACCAATTATAAGGATTTGGTGTCAGATATAGTTAAAAAATGTTATCCTGAAGTAGATAACTTAAATCTATTTGTATTCACTTATTGAAACCTTTGTGTGCACAAAAAGAGTTTGTTACTACATTGAATTTAGCTTAATCGTAATGTTTGTGTTTATGCATGTTTGTTTTTTGTGTATGTTTGTAAGTTGTACTAACTTAAAGGTCATTTGTATTCCTTTTTTGTATATATATACTAAAATGCTATATGTTTGTGACTGACAAGAATATACAAAATGAATTTATCTTACAGTTTACGTCTTCTCATATTTTTATTTGGAATTATAAAGGGAACCCAATGCTTTATTTTTTTTAATAAAAGTTTGAGATTTTGGTGTATTGTTGTGGGCAAGACACATTAAAAATTATTAATTTATTTATTTAAATTTTAATTACAATTTTTATATTGTTGTACATTTAAACAGTTTAAACATTATTTGAAATTTGTTTAAACGCTTATTTTGTTCCGTATATAAACTTATCAAGTTTGCTGTTGACGTGACTGCAATCTGTAAATATTATTGTGTTCTGTTTTTCCTGTTATTAAACAGTATTGGTATGTAAATTTGGCTTATTTTATAATAATAAATTGCAAAACAATGTTCTAGATTACACAAGAGCTTTTTTAATTAAAATTAGCTGGGGTATTAATAAATATTCTTATTAAGTTAAATTATACAAAATTAGGGCCGAGATCTTAGTGAACTCTTACAGTGAGTAAAAAGAGACTATAAAGTTAAAAATACAAAGTCTTAGACCCTAAAACTAGATGCACAAGATTATATCTACTTTGATAGACAACATAATAAAAAAGCATTGTGGAGTATATAATATATTCTCTCACATAAAAGATACAACTCCTACATTTACTTTTTAATCAATTTTGCTTAATTATGTTGTATCCTGCTATTGCTATTTTGTTATTAAAAAATTTTTTGTAAACCAAGTTTTAAGAATCCCTATGACGCAAAGTGAAAAAGATACAACTAACTTTTAGATTTTTATTATTTTATTTTTAAAACTTTGAGCATTAGTGTAGTAAACCTTAATGCAAAAAAAGTAGGAATAACGAAAATAACTATTGGAAGCATACTGCAAATGCAAAATGGCAACAGGACAAACAGCAGTACTTTTAGACCTGCACGTCACGTAAGCGTATCGCACAAATTTCAAAAGTGTCACCAACCACAATAAAAATTAAGCTAAAAAATAATTACCCGTTTATAAATTGCTCCTAAACGTATTGACCAGATAATAACAAGATTTAGGGTTTTTCACAAGTTTAATAAGCCAAAACGCCTTTTAGTACTCGGTTCTCAAATTGTCACAAGTTTTTAGGAAAAAAAAATGAAATGGATGGTAAGGTAAAGGGGGATTAATGACAGAAAAAAATTAAAATTATGATAAAATTAAAGTAGATAGTAAAAGTTAATAATTATAGAAAACGAGCAAAAATTATAAATATGCAAAAAAATAATAAAACAAGTTACGTATTACAATGCAAAAAACACTGCAATAATCTTCTAAAAAGAAGAAAAGAGAAATGGATAAATAACTCTCCAATGGACGTGTGTAGCGTTACAATTATTTAATAAATATTTTATTAATTACCTTATTTTGTAAATTTTATTTTAAAATGTTTGCATTTTAAAATTTATTATTTGGAATTTTTGTCAATATTATATTTGTTGTTTTACTGCACTAAAAGGTGCGAGATAGATTTAATGTTGTGCCTTTAAAACATAACGTGGTTTGTGTCACCCTAAACATTTCTGTATTTGTCCGTTTTTAGGATTTAGGATTTCTCACGAGTTGAGTAGGAGTAAAACTCCTTTTGATCCTCGGTTCTCAAAGTGTCTCAACTTTTCAGGGGGAAAAATAAAATGGATAATGAGGAAAAGGGTGATTAGTCACAGAAAAAATATTTGAAATCAAGATAAAATCAAGGTAAACAGTGGAAGTTAACAATTATAGAAAACAAGCAAAAATTATAAATATACAAAAATAATAATAAAAAAAGTTACTTATTACAATGCAAAAACACTGCAATAATTTTCAAAAAGGAAAAAAAGAGAAAAGGATGAAACGCTCCAATAAACGTGTAGCGTGACGCGCGCCTTACCTCGCAACGTTTATTTCATTGTTTTTGTGCTGCATAATTGTATTGACTATTTTTAATTTGAATACATTTAACATTAAAGTTTATGTTTTGATATAACAATTACGAAGTACTCAATAATTCATGTTTTTATATTTAGTCAAGAGTTAACAATTGATGTATTACTAAACGTGTAGCGTAAAGCGCGCCTCACCTCGCTGCATTTAAAAGTTTAATTGTTTATTATTTTTGTTCTATTTTATTATTTATAAAATTAAAAACTAAATTAGCATTAAAATTTAAAAAAATGTTTTAGTGCATACAATTTTAATATAAAAAATTTTGTTAACAATTTTTCTTTATAAACATGCTATAAATTGTTATTAATTATTATTATTGAATAAGCATTAGTACGTTATTATATATTTCTAATTATTGATTTAAAAATATCCTATAAATTAAATAAATGTTCGTTAATATTAAAACATTTAATTAAATATTGCACTAGTATTACATTACATTTTTAAAACATAGATGTAGCTTGTGCTTAATAAATGGGTAACTATATTTTATCTAAAATTAATCTTTTATTCTATAACAAGTTAAAAGATTGTCCTATAACAATAGCAGCGTTACAAATTTAAAAATATTTTACATTCTAAATAGTTCAATTAAGTTATTTAAAATGTTAAAAAAATTTTAATTGTAAGTAAATGACAATAACAATATTTATTAGTTGGTAATTTAAAAACCTTATGATTGCATTAGTAACATTATAATTTGTATATATATATATATATATATATATATATAATAAACTAAATTTGGTTACTAGCAAATTTTGATTATTGTAAACAGTTTGTAACAATTATTGTTAAATTGTACTAAACTATTATTTTTGCTTTATTATAATACTGCTAATAATTATTACTCTTGTTAATTGTAATAAAATAAGTTTTTTAGGTAGGACAATTTTTAAACTTATAAATAAGCTTAATTTTAAAGTTACAGATTACAGGTTAAAGGTTGATACACTAGTTGAGTAAGAACAAAGCTTTTTTAATCTTTAGTTTTATTTATTAATATTATTAGGAAGATTCAAAAAAAAATATAAAATAAATGGTAAGGTAAAAAGAGAATAATTACAAAAAAAAATTAAAACTTAAAGATAAAATAAAGGTAGATAGTAAAAATTAACAATGACAGAAAACGAGCAAAAATAATAAATATACAATAATAATAAAAACAAATTACGTATTGCAATACAAAAACACTGCAATAATCTTTAAAAAAAAAGGATGAATAACGTTTTAATGGACATGTAGCTTGAAACGCGCCTCACCTTGCGAGTAAAAATAAAATAGTTTTTAATAAACTAGAAATTAATTGGGTGTAGTTTAAATTCAACCGTTGGCAATAAATATCTACAAACTTGTGTTTTGTTACACATAAATAAATAAATAATTTATTTTTTTATTTAATTTAATTTTATGTTTTTTACTTTGAATGTTTTACAAGAAACATCTATTAGCAATAGACATTTTAGTGAAACCAAACGTGGACCCGCATTTTAGTGCCGGTGGTGGGATTCAAACCCATGTTTACCGAGGTCCGAATTCGAGCGTTGTACCGCTAGTCCACCCCGGAATTATTGTTGTTAGTGCTAATTTTATTTAAATAAATGCATAATATGACAAAAACCTATTTTCTTAAAAGATAATAAGGCAATATAATTGTCCCATGTGTCTAAATGTTTTCCATAATCTGTTTGTCCTACGTGGCATTTATTTTAAGATAATTTTCGTAATATTTTTTGTCTAAGGTTTTTTGTAATTTATCAATATCTTTTTATTATTTTTAATTGTCCATTCCAATACAATGTTTACTAGGTTTTTAAATGGTAAACGTAAAATTTAACCAAATATTTTAAAAACTTAACTGTATACTGCAATTTTATAAACAAGAGTTAGTTTTTTTATAATTTAATTGTTTAGAATGTCATTATATTAAACAATATTTAAAATGTTTTTAAGACACCAGCAAGAGAAACATTTACCACTTTATAAATTGTTTAAATTTTTTTATTAAATCAGATAATAAAATAAATGAAATAAAAGAGATAATGTTAGTAATAATAATAATAATAATAATAATAGTTAATAAAATATAAACAATTTTGTTTGCTGACAATGAGAAAAGCAGCCAAAAGTGTACATTATATCTTTATAAAAAATCCGTTGAATAATTAAAAAAAAATAATTTAATAAAAAATAGGATAAAACATTATTGTTAATAAGTGTATAGTTACAATTTTTAAATTTATTTTTTTGTAATTATAACGTAACATAGCAGTAAATAATATGGTATAGGTTACTTATAAATTGACATATTTTTAAATAGAATAAGTGTCATCATGTCAATAATTTATTTACATTTGTTAGAAAAAATTGGCATATAAATATATATTTTTACTTACACATTAACTGCTTTGTAATTACATAATTTTTAAAGAATAAAAAACATAAAATGAGAAACCTGGCAGTATACAAGGACCTATATGGTAAAGTCTTAGTAAAAGTGTTCTTTCATTTTCTAAACCGGTAATAAAGTAGCAGCATTTGAGGACACTGGGCAATTAGAATTAATCAAATTTACTATAAATAATACATTTACAGGTTCAAGGTAATCCACTTGTAGCTCAGTAATTTAAGGTGCTGGCCTGACACCAGATAGGGTGTGAGTTCAAGTTTATGTGTGTAAAACTTGAAAGGTATACTTTGCTGATATTTCCAAATAAAGATGAAACAGCTGTACAGTGCTTCTGGTTAACTTAAAAACCTAGTAAATTTGTTATTTAAATAAATTTGACAATACTAATATAGCATATCTAGAAATATAGAATAATGTAAAATTGTATGTATATTTATGCAGGCATTTTGAAAAAATATAAATGCTGTAAAACACTAGAATTTTATGTACATTAACAGCAATAACATTATTAAGAGTGAAAAACTAATTGAATTAATATAAACCTTTCTATTACTGTTATTTTAATAACTTAAATATACATAAATTTAACAGGAAATAACCAACTTAAACAAAAAAAAATAATTGTAAAAAAACAACTTAAACAAATTGCCAAATACTTTGATTTTTAAATCACTATTATGTTGTTATTATTTTTGTACTTTTGGTCCAAACAAACAACCCTTAAATTAATTTGAGATAAAATTATTGTTATTAAAATATTATGATGTGTGTACTTTTGGCTTTATCTATGTGATTACAGAGGATTGCACCTAATAACACTTGTAAAATACTTATTAATTTTAGTTTTTATTAAAACATTATGTATTTAAAGTATAAATTATCCGTTTTATTTATTCTATTGAATTTTATTAAGCCTTACTGTAGTTATAATTTTTATCGACTTTAACAAATGGTCAATCTTCTGCAGTGGTTATTAATGCTGTGAGTAAAAATATTAAGAATTGTTATTTTTTTAATTACAATTTTTTAAATATTGTTTTACACTTAAACAATTTAAACATTATTATTTCCGTATTTAAATTTACTACATGTTGCTGTGACTGCAATTTTGTGAGCATTATTGCGTTTTGTTTTTTCTACGATAACATATTGATATGTAAATTTAAATTATTTTGTAATAATAAATTGCAGAACAATACTTTAAATTACACAAAACCCTTTTTTGATTGAAATTAACTAAAGGTGTTAATAAATATCCGGATCATGTTAAATAAAAAAAAATCAGGACCAAGATTTTAGTGAAATTTTGCAGTTTGAATTACATTATATTTGCTTTGGTAACTATGTTATTGCAATGTTTATAAAATAAAACAAAGGGTTGGTTAAAAACAACATGTAACAAAATCTTATTAGCTAAATTTAATGACTGTAAGAGTCTATATTCCATTAGTTAAGATTATCTTTTTTATGTCATTTATTTTATCATCTAATTAAATTATCAATTAATTGAAAAATATGGGCTGCACATTTACGAAACCTTTTTATCCTAGTTAACATATTCTATTTATTTTAATTTTTACCAAAAATCTTCCGGGTAGTAAAAACCTTTTCTTCAATAACATTACACAAATCAATAAATAGTCATTTACATTTTATTATAAGTGCCACCACTGTTCAAAATTATTTTTGGTTTGTGACAACACTTTACTTAGTATATTTACGTTTTACTTTATAAACTAATAAAATGCAATATTATGTCAAAATTACATAAATAAATTCCATATTATTAATAATAATAAAATTATTATTATTATTATTATTATTATTATTATTGTTATTATTGTAATTATCATTATTATATTCATAATGTTAACTACAATTTTAACTAATTGCACTGATCTTTTCTAAGCTAAAAAGTTAAATTTAAATAAAGGATTTTACACAGTACACAGTTGTTAAAAAATAATATTTAAACAACTATTAACATTAATTAGAGTATAAGTTTAATAAATATAAGGTATAATTTCTGTTTAGTAAAAGATAACTGTTTTTCAAAACAATAATATTATTGTTCATGTTAGGTTATCTTGTTTTTTCTAAGGTTAATTACTAAGGCCCTTTGTGCATTTCAAATAATTGTATTTATCATTTTTGAAAACCTACTTTATAATAACTGTAGATTCTTAAAATAAAACAGTAAAATAAGTAGCATAATGAGCTTTATAGCAAATATACGTTAAATAAAAGTGAGTACTGTGTACGAATAATTATATCCTTTATAATGATTGTTGAAAACAAAAACAGAATGCATATAATATAATATAACGTATTTAATATTAATAAAATATAAAAATTTAAAACTACAATGAAACAATTTTAACCTACTTAATTTACATAAACAATTGGCATCAGATTATTAATCATTTGTAACGCAATTGCAGTGTAAATAATCATTATATAAAAAACAAGTTTTTTTTACAAATACCAAAAATATTTTGAATAAGTCACATGTATTTACCAATGTTTATTTCTACAATTTATTTTAAACAAAATAATTTTAAATTAAAGCTAATCAGCAAATCATGAGAGCAGTAAACGGAATTTAATGTACAATATTAAATATAAATTAAGTTTAATAACAATAAAAGTAAAAGTATAATGTAAATTTAAAAACAATATTTGTTTATTATCATTAATCTTGTTAAAAAAGACTCAATTAATAAAAATAATATATAAGAGTTTAGACTGTGATATGTTTAACAAAAATATTAACTACAAAACCTTTCAAAAATACTTGGCATTCAGTATAATACGAAAATGCATAATTACAAATAAACAAGTTCTAACGCATATACTCTTAAATAATAATCTGCTTTAATAATAAAACTACAAATACAATATGAATTTAAATAATATTTACTTATTATTATTATTATTATTATTATTATTATTATTATTATTATTATTATTGCAAAATACTTTGTAATAAAATATTGTATTTGCTTCTAGGTCAAATATATGTCTAACAAAATATTAACTACAAAACCTTTCAAAATACTTGCGCCCCAGTATAATACAAAAATGCATACTTACAAATAAACAAGTTCCAACGCATATACTCTAAATAATAATCTGCTTTAATAATAATAAAAACTACAAATATAATATAAATTTAAATAATATTTACTTATTATTATTATTATTATTATTGTAAAATACTTTGTAATAAAATATTGTATTCGCTTCTAGGCCAGATATATGTAACAAAATATTAACTACAAAAACCTTTCAAAATACTTGGCATTGAGTTATTATTATGACAATACCCTTTTGCTTTAAAATATGCATGAGACAATCAAATAACCATTACAGCATAAAAACCAACAACAATGTTCCATAATTAAAAAAGGTCACAAACAACAAAAAGTTTTGCAAGATTTTGAACATTTTGCCAAACGTTTTGTTTGATTCCATAAAATATATATTTTAATTAAATCTTCCCGAATAGTTTTTACCCAAGTTTTTTGTTATTGTCCAACTTCTTTTTTTACTTATTTTCGATCGATCATTCCAAAATCGTTCTTGCTGGCTTTTTGAGCAATAAACATAGAATTTGGAATTAAGTACTTTTTTTGTTTTATTATAGTGATGTCATTTAGTAAAGAAAGTCAGTTTTTCTCCTGATCTCATTATTTAAAATGATCGCGCCAGGTAATCTTTAAAATACTTGAGACACAGCAATAGAAAAAACATCCACTATCTTAATAAATGTTATTTGTTTGCTTCCAAGTTTTACTCACATTTATTGTTGTAGAAATAATTACACGTACAAGCAAAGTTTGCTTAAGCAGATAGAAGAACATAACCATACTGATTAAGTTTATGGAAACCACACTGCCTTTCCAAGTCTAGCTTTAGCATCGATTTTGCTTTTTCCGTTTTTACCAATGATGTTTCCCCAAATATGTAAAGGAATCAACAGTATTAATATTTTGTTTGATTTAGTGTACAACACTTTGTTTTTAAACAGTTAATCCGTAAGCCAATACAAGAACAGATAGTATTGAAATTGCAAGGTCACATTTTGCATAAATTTTGAGTTTCACCGAGTGGACCAACATCATTTGGTAAAATCTAAATCTGTTAATCTGCCTTGGTTCCATTTGATACCATAAGACAAATTATTTATAAATTGAGTTATAATAAAATCAATTACTAAAGGAAATAAATGTAGTACTCTTAAAAATTTAAAACAGTTCAATGTGTCCATTTTTTGTTTAAACATAACAACTTGAATTTTGGCACAACAAAAGCATAATATTTACATATTTTAACGGTATTCTCAAAACATATAAATTTTCTACAAACATTCTTAATGAGCATTGTCAAAAGTTTTTATAAAATTAATAAAACTAATTGTAAATAATTGGTAAACTTTTACCATTGTTTAATAAAGTTAAGCAAAGAGTATGTATTTACTTAACACAATCTTTCCTTTTAAAAGCTTGTTTGTTGATTTCAAAGATGTTTATCTATTGCATTATTTAAACGGTTTTAAATTATTTTACAAAACACTTTACCAAACCAACAATAAGATTATTCCGCGCCAATTAATGCAATTATTTAGATTTTTTGAGAAAAATTAATACAATTAATTCTTTGTTGCAAATTATTTAGGAACTTTTTTATTATGTCATATACCATTAAATAAATGATTAGGCTTGTAGGCTACTATCTTTATATTTAATACTTTTGTATTTACCTTGTTAAGTCTTTCTGCTTCTTTATCACTTTTTAATTTTTTAATTGCATAAATCATTTTGATTTTTTGATTAGAATATTGATATTTTTTCTAATTCCCGACAGTTGTTTCACTTTTATTATTGCAGCGTATTGAAATAATTTTTTGCTGCTATCATATTTGCGTTTTTGCATTTTCTTTTATCACAAATTATTTTTATTTTTTGAGGCAGTTTTTTTACTTGTTTACCTAAAGTTTTATACTTACAATTAAATATATTTTAAATAACAGGATTGTTAAATTTATCTTTTCTAATTTTTCTTCTCTTTCTTGAGATTAATTTAAATTTGAGGTACTACTAAAATTTACTGTTTTTTAATAGAATTACATCTTTTACCTAGCACATTTGTTGTACAATTTGTATTAGAAAATAATTTTTTTGTTTATCGGACTTTTTACCTAATTCAGATTTTTAAATGTATTTTTTAACAAATGCTGGAATTTGTTTTAATATATATAGCTGTTTAAGTTTTTTATACAAAAATAAAATAGTTATTTTGTACTATTATTATTTCTAATTAAAAAAGGTTTTAATACAATAAGATTGTAATCAAACCTACATTTAATACCGCGATATGTACGTACATCTTTTTAGGAAGATCGTTATTTTGTGATAATAAAAAGTAGTCAATCTTTTCTGCTGTTTGTTTGTCTGAAAATCTATAAATTATTGTGTATATTTTTTGTAAACAAAAATGCTACAATATTTACAATAACCTTTCTGGTGTCAACAACCTATAACCATTATTATATATGCTATCAGCATAGCCATGTTGTCAAACATTTGAGAAGTACCTAGTTCTGTCTTTTGTTTAATTTTCTATTAAAATTGCCAATCAATATTTTAATGTTTTTTTGGAAACATTATTTAACAAAATTTATATGCATAATTATAAAAAAATTTTTTAATTTTTTTGTAGTAGCCTTAGTAAGAGCATAGACTTACATACAACCCTCAATAACAATTACTGCAAAAAAGTGATTATTTAACTAAAACCTCTTTAGCATCTACATAGCATACAAGAAAACGTTACTCTAATTATAATATATACAATACTATATAATAATTAAAAAAAACTATAATTATATATACATATATATTGTAAATTAAAACATTATATAAATTATCAACGGGTGCAAAATCGGAAATAAAGTAAAATAATTAACATAATTTATAACGTCAACTATTAATAAAAGTACAGATTACACGCAATTTGTTTTGCCATCAAATAATTAAGGACATTACAATGTTTAAAAAATTTAATAATCTATGTGATCGCCTTTCTTTTAAACAACCTGATTCAGGCGTTTTAAAATGCAGTCAATGAGAGTGTTGATATATTTTTGTTTCGTTTTATATTGAACAACAAACCAAATGCGTTCACATAATTCCTTAATTTTGGTATGCTTGTTGATGCTGCGTTTTAGCATACTGAAAAATGTTTTAATAACATTAATATCCGGACTGTTAGGTGACAATTAAGTAAAAGATAGCATTTTTGCTTTTAGCCCCTCTACTGTCTAAATGTAAATATAAAGCAAATATAGTAAACTTAGATAAATATGACGTTACCTTTTTGAACGTATGACATAAAACATTGTTCTGAAAAACAGTAGTAACCCCCGTGTGCTGCATTTCATAATAAAAAACATTATTTATAACTAAAATATTTTTTTTATTATTTAAGGTACCAGATATAATTCTCCATTTGATAAGTTGATTATACTTAATACCAAACCAACACATTACTTGTCGAGGGTGGGCTTTCTTTCTAACAAACGAGAGTAAATATTTTTAAAAACTCGAGCCAAATGGTTTGTTCCAAATTACTGTTTTATCATCAAAGTATACGGAACGCCAATAACATAAGTGTCGTTCACTTCATTGTTTACAAAAGGTTAATCTGTTATCCTTTTGTTTTTTTTGTAATAAATGGCTTAATCTTTGGTGATTGTAAAGCTAAACCCGATTTAATTGCTCTGTTTCTTATAGTGAAATATGTAAAATTGTTTAAATTGTTTTTTTTTAGTTTCTGAAATAGGTTTATTATATTTTTTTAACTCTATAATAAATGTTTGGTCATCCGTACTTGTTGTTACACGTTTTCTTCCAACATTATCATAATTTCGTGGTTTTTAACTGTTGATAATCCAATAAATTGTTAAAAAGTTAACTCTATATAAATCTGTTAATCTTTTCGATAAAAATTCTTTATTTTTTAATTTTTTAATAACACGGTATTCATTTTCGGTAAGATGAAAACATTTTTTATCATTATTCTCTATTTGAAAAACAATGCAATCATTAAGCAGAACTAGCGAGTAAGCGGAATCTCAAAGTTAAACGTAAATAATAATTTATTAGATTTATTTTAAAATTTTTATTTAAAATTAAGAAAAAAAAATTTTTATTACTTTTATTTATATAGTTTAGAAAAATTAAATGTTCATTTTGATAATTATTATAACATCACAATCAGAACAGATTTGAATGTGTGTTTAATATCAATTTTAAAAATTAGTTATTGTTTATTTTTAATAAAATTAAGCACATAAAATAATAATAGACTAATTATTATAAAAATTGTAAAATTTATTTTATTATCTACGTTAATATAGAAGTAGCTTTTAAAATATGCTAATTTGGCCGACTCATCCTGCTTAAATAAAAATTTCTAAGTATATATAAAGGATCTATGAAACACTGTACATTATTTTTAATACCAGATATTTGTTTTTACGAAAAAACAATTGAACATAACAAATTAAATTAGATTTAATACCTTTGTAACTTTTTGCGTTAATTGTTAAAATGGGTGTAATTGTTACTTTTGTAAATCTGGTGTTAAATGACAGAAATAATGTAACCGTTTACGGGTATTTATCTAATTATAGTTTTAGCAACGTTTTCACTTATTATAGTATTAACCTGATAAATATGATTATCTTCATGCCAGAATATAAAATTGATGTATTTTTATTCCTAAAAGTTCTTAACATTTTTATCGCATTTCACTAATATCCAAAATATTTAAGTTGTGCTTTTTTATTTCTAAAAGACTTATTCTAACTGTCCAGTACGAAAACATATGCATATTCCATATTTTAACATAGGTTAAAGTTTTTGTATTAAAAATTATAAAAATTAAAAATAAGCTACTTTAGGGTTTTCATTAAACTTTGTAATCCGTGTTTTTCTTTGGTAGCAATATTGGATTTTTTACAAAAGCCCGGCTGCTAACTTTTAAACTTAATCCCTCCTTTATTTAGGCTTGGGTTTGACTAGATCAAATTCTTTGGTCTAAACTAAGTTGAGTAAATAATTAAAAATTAATTTAAATTACAAATATAAATAAGATGTTACACACTTTGTAAATGCATTTGTGAGTTTTTGTAATTGTCTACTTAACGCATGTCATTGCTTAGCTATTCAGCCCACAATAGTAAATTAACTAAAAAAATTATAAACGAATGTTTTGTATTTTATTTGTTATTTAAATAATAATATCAAGTAAATGAATTATAAATACAAATTAAAATTATTTTTAATTTAATTAACAACTGCGTGCAAAATATAAACATGAAATACATTTTAATATTATTCTACTTATTGTTATAATATTTACAATTAACGTAAACAGTAAGTTATCTTTATCAATTAAAAATATTTTATATAATTGTAATAATATAATATTTATTTTATTTTTAAATTAAATAAATAAAAATATTATGCAGTAATATAACTGTTTTCTATAATATAATGATGTTTTTTAGTATGCTACAAAATATATTAAAGTAACAGTTACCTTTAATATACTATGTAGCATTTTTAAATCTAACATTAATTTAATTACTATTTAACTTCTTAATCTACACAAATAATTACATATATTATTTGGAAAATAATGTAAACATATTATTTTTAAATACTACATAAATTAGCAGTAAAAAAACTAATTTTAATTATTAAACTTTGTGCAATATATAAACATTAACTGCGTTTTGTTATATATATATATATATATATATATATATATAACACTAACTAGGTGAAGTAAGTTTAATTTTAGTAATTAAATTTTAAACTCCACTTAAAAAGGATTACAAATAATGCAATCTAGTCACTCCTAAGTTTAGATAAAAGAGGAGGGTTTAAACACAAGGTTAACAACTTTGCTTTTGCAAAATTTTATATTGCTGCAGAAACAATAAAAGGACGCCATTTTGCAAACAATGGCAAAAAAATAATAATCAAAAATAATTCAATCTTTAATTTGCAAAATTTTTGATAATTCCAGCAAATTAACCAATATGGGAAAAGTAATGTTAGTCTTTCATAGACTCAAATCAATTTATCTTTTTGGGATTGTTAAATAAATAGTATTCAAATAAAGAATAAAAGTTAATTATATTTAAAATGTATATTACAATTACATAAACTAAGTAAAATAATTATACAACAGTAATTTTAAACAAAGTAATTATTAATATGTAAACACTGGCGCTGTTGCAAGGAAGCAATCTTTTAGCCAAGAAACTTTATTTACCCTCTTCTCCAAGTTTAATTATTATCCGAAAAACACTTTGCATAGGAACATGGAGTGTACGATTACTGTCGTCTGTCTTGGTTCAAGCATTTACTGCCGCAAAATTAAGTTGTTACAAGATTGACATTGTTTGTCTTCAGAAAACAAGACTAAATTGTTTAAATTTGTTTTGTCTTTTAACAGTTTCCCAGTTTGTCCTATCGCCTTGTGTATTAAACCCGTCACACCACGGGGTTACATTTTGTCTATCCTTAACAGCTTCTGGTGCGTTAATTGACTAAAAGAACATATTTTTACAATTAGCGTTTGCGCACTTTAAAGTATTTAATTACTCAATGGCCGTCATCAATGTTTATGCTCCAACCAATAATTATGGTGAAAAAGAAATAGATGAGTTTTACGAGCAACTAGAAGATTTATACTCCCGGCTCAAAATTTTATTGCAAATTATTGTTATTAGAGAAGAATTTAATGGCAGAGTTTGCAGGAAAGATATTAACCGTTCCTGAATTAGCCCTTGGACAAAATTGCGCAAACAATGCGAGAACGGAAAAAAAATAAGTAAATCCGCTGTTAGGTGCAATATGGTTCTCATGAACTCATTTTTCCAACACCCCGCAAAACATTTAACAACATTTTGTTCAAACTGTGATAAATATTCTTTCCAAATTGATTACGTTCTGGTTAACAAACGCTGGTTTAGTGCAATTAAGAATTCCTGCGCATACAGAGATTGCCAAACAGAAAACGAGAATAACACCGATCATTTGCTTGTTTTATGTTTACTTTGTCTTTGTCTCAAAGTGACAAAGACTAGCCATAAAATTTATGCTCTAAATAATTCTCTACTGACATTATGCTGACAAGTTTTTTAAAGCCTACATATTAGCTCCAGTTGTTCCAAGTTGCAATATGAGAATAAATCAACTATAGAACATTTTGAAACAAAAGATCGATTTAGCGAGTTTGGTGCTCCCCCGTTTAACCAACTTCAAAGGAACAAATTCTCAATTTCTTTATACACAAGCAAATATATTTACAAAAAAAAGCAAAGCAAAACAATTGTGTGCGGTATTTTAAAAAAGTTATAAAGAGGATAAACAAAGACACTGGGATTCTGTAGCAGGTGAGGTAGAGGTTTCTGCTTGCCATAATGACAGCGGGAAAATATACAAAAAATTGGAACAACTCTGTTGTGGTAACAAAGTTAAAGTTGGATTGTCTGGCATTTCAAACAAAGACTAGTTACTTCACTTTAACCAGATTTTAAACCATCCTAAAATTACAACAAGCTGGCTGCAAGATAAATCCAATTTTGACACAGTTCCTCCGACAATTTATTTAATCTTTGTAAAACCTTCAATTGTTGATAATATTGTGCATATATGCAGTAAACTCAAAGCTAGAAAAGCCGCCGAATTTGACGGAATTTTTTTATATATCTTTAAATACGGCCCCTTGCGGCTCACTAAAGACCTCTATGGCATTATAACGGATTTCTAAACAACTGAGCAATATTCTAAAGACTGGCATTGTGTTATTATTGTTTTCGTGCACAAAAAAAAAATTGGTAAATATCTGCTAACTACAGGGGCATCAGTTTACTTTGTATAGCTAAAAAAATTGCCACATTAGCGATAGTTAATAGGATCTGTCCGGAGAGGGAAAAGACCACACGTCCCAACCAAACTGGTTTTGTCCTGGTTTGGTATGCGTTAAACAGATTCACACATTCCGGCGCATCCTGGAATTTTGGACAAAAGTTTAACGCTATACGTATGTAGTGTTTATAGATTACTATTCAGTCTTTGACTCGTTAAACAGAAAACGACTCTGGATAGCGAAGTTACGTGATGGAACTCCGATAAAACTTGTAAATTTCCTATGTGCTCTGTACAAAACTCAACTGCTGTAATTTGCTAATGCAACAAATTTACTACAAAACTGTTTAACATTAACAGTGGTGTCCGTCAAGGCTGCGTGGCTGTTTTACTTTTGTTTAACTATGCAATTGATGCTATATTTGCCAAGGTCTCTCGACAAATGGAAGGCATGTATGTTAGTACAAAGCCCATCACTAACTTAGAATACGCTGACGATGCTGTTTTGCTAGCTAAAAATAAAGATTAACTGCATTGAGCATTACATTTTTTTGTGAATGTTTCCGGTAAATATGGCCTAAAGATCAATTCCAAAAAATCAGTCATTATAACGTCACAAGCTGCTAATGCGAGAATTATATTAAATAATATTGTGCTTCCCAATGTAAAACAATTTACGTATCTGGGCTTTTTAATTACTTTTAAGAGGTTTATTTAACAAAATAAATTAACGAATTTGTTTGGCTGCTGCTGCGTTTATTGAATATCAACTTTATTTTATTTAATTATATTAAGCATTAGTTTATAAAAATTTGGGGTTTGTGTTACTAAATTAGACGGTTAAAAAATCTTTATGTTTGTTTACATATTACTAATTTTTGTTTTAAAGCTGCATTTTGTTTAATAATATTGTATAACATTATATTAAGAACTCAACTGCTGTAATCCAAAATTGCAACAAATCTACTGTAAAACGCTGCTCCGCGTTTGTTTAACTATGCAATTGATACTATATTTGCCAAGGTTTTTGGACAAATGAAAAGCGTGTATGCTGGTACAAAGCCCATCACCGACTTAAAATACGCTAACAATGCAGCAAGCATTAAAGTTTTTTGTGTATGTTTCCGGTGAATATGTCCTAAAGATTAATTCCAAAAAATTAGTCATTATGACGTCACAGGCTGCTGATGCGAGGATTATATTAAATAATGTTGTGCTTCCCAATGTAAAGCAATTTACGTATCTGAGCTTTTTAAATTACTCCTGACGGAGGTTTATTTAACAAAGTAAATCGACAAATTTGTTTGGCTGCTGTTGCATTTAGAAAACTTGCTAATCCATTACGGGGACGAAAAACATTAATTCAAAGACAAAAATGAACATTTTTTCTTCAGTGTTTTTGTACGCAGCTGAAACCTGGACTTCTACAGGTTCTGAAATTATAAAGTTTAACAAATTTGAGGCAAGATGTCTTAAGTATATTTAACACAATACTTATTTTACATTATCCGTAACAAGAAACTGAACAAAAAAAATCAGTAACTGCTAAATTTGAGATGACTTTTAATTTCATGAACTGTTTTTCTTAGTATCGCGACAACGTAAATTGCTTTGGTTTTGACACGTTCTTTGTAAAAATCACAATGCAATTTTACGTTCCGTATTTTTGGTTTATCTAAATGCCGATTGAATAAAAAAAAGTGGTCAGAAACGTAGTTTAGACGATTTTTACCACATTATGGCCGGGACTTTATTTTGGAAACAATGACAAAGTTGTTAGACTGACATATTTGTGCTTTCTTCCAAAAACCGTGAACAATAGCGAGAAATATTTTTGATGCTTTGAAAACTTGGAACTAATAAAGAAGTGGCTTTGCCACCAACTTTTGTTAATGTTGATGTTAAATATGATTGTGCATGTAAACAAAAAAACGTGTTACAGATAACATAAATTTAAAAAATATATTTAAAACATTTTATTAAATGCATAATTAAAAATATTATTTTGTTTATAATAATTAAATAAGAAAAATATTTATTTTAAAATATTACGTTATTTTATTAATTTAATCAAATATTATAACATATTTAAATGTTTATTAACAGTTACCGAGTTAAATTGTATATATGCATTACTGTATTTTTTATTATTAAAAATGACAAAACCAATAGAAAATGGAATATTTTTAACATATTTTTGTAAATACCTATGTTTTTAAAATATAAAAAAATTTAAAATGTAAATTTATGGTTATTTAAAACTATCATGTTTACTAATACAATTAATTTTATACGTTACAATAAGTATAATGTAGAATATGTATTTCTTATTATTAGTACATTATTTATGGATGGACATAGTCTTTGTTTAAGTAAGAAGATGTTATACAAAATGTGATTTTTAAATAAGTTATTATTATAGAATTTTTTATTGCAATAAAATTTGTTAAATGTAACACAACTCGATAGTTGGTTTTATTATAAAACGTATCTTATATGCCTGTGACAATATAATGTAAAGAAAAATTAGTTATAATTATTAACTTACTTTACAGGCATTAAGTAGATGTATAAATTATTTTAAATTGTAAATATTTTAAATAAACTTTATAAAACAAAAAGCAAAATAGTTTTATATTATTTAGTTGCAATTAATGTTAACGCCAAAGTCACGTTAATAACAATTAGTGTATTATGTAGCTCTGAAAAATTAACTTTTGTAATATATACATTTAATTTGGTTAGTTACGTTGTTAATTTTATACATTAGTCAGAGATTAATATAAATATATATTTAGAAATTTTACTTTAAATGTTTATTATATTAAACCCATTAAATTCAATATTAAACTATGTGTATAATATAAATATATTCGAGGTATTTGTCGTTTTAAAATAAAATAAATTTATATCAATCAATGAATAATGTTTTGTTGATTAAACTATTTCATATAATTGTGCCAGTATAATGTTAAGATAAAATTTAAGATAGGTGCCTACTTTTAATTGTATGTAATTATTTTACACGACTTAATTAAATGCTAACATTTATTTAAGTTTTTAAATGTATAACACAATATAATATTATAATAAAATGACAATATTCTTTTTAATACCGATGTTTTTATTATTTTGTTAAAAACTTACAATATGTAACAAATTGTGCAATCATTTAAGACAACTTAGTTAAATGCGTAAATTGGTTAAAATATAATATTGTTAATATTGTTATATGTTTATAACATGTTTAAATTAATAGTTCTAAAAATATAGTATAATATAATATTATAATAATATGATTATAATTTATTCTATACCCATTATTTTATTAACATAATTTATATTAGAGTAGCATTAATTATACAACTAACTTTATTCACTGCACATAGTATAATTTAGAATATATATTTATTATTATTTCTAGAACATAAATCGGTTTTAAAAGTAAACTTAGTATGATAAACAAAATGTTTTGCAAAATGTAAAATTTTAATGTTTTAATTATACGTTTTTTATTATTTAAAAATTAATAAAATTTAACTTGGCTTGAAAATTAGTTTTAATAAATTGCTTATTTTATATACTTTTAACGATTTAATGTAAGGACAAAATTAGGCGTAAACACCAACGTTTAAATATGTGCCCATATATTACATGTATCAGTTAGTTGTTTAAATAAATTTAAATTGCAAATATTTTTAAACAAACAAAATCAAAAATAAAATAGCAATCTAATTATATTCTATAATAATATTATGTTTTTTCTATTTAGGTGATATTATGTTTACGACAAAGTTACGTTAATAACTTTTAATACATTTTGTAGCATTAAAAAGTTAAACGTAGATTTATTTACATTCTAGTCGTTTCTTTACGCAATTCATATTATAAGTTATGCGTAGTATCATTTTAAATAAATTTAAATTACTAATGTAAAAGTTAATAATGCCAATACCCTTAGATTTATTATTATACTGTGTCAAATATAAAAATTTAACAAGTTTTAACATTGCTTGTTATTATGTCTATAAATTAATTTAATTAACTCCTGCATTATGTAAGATTGGAAACACTAATTTCTATTAATTAAATATGTGCAATAAATAATTATCATATACTTTTAGTACTTATTTTGTTATTAAATTAAAAACAATTTAAAAAGAAGCAGAATGTGAGTAATATTTTATTAGTTAAATTTTTATATGTTTGAGACTATATCATATTAGAACTTGGTCATATCTTGATGTTTTACTGCATATTAACTTTACTTAATTTAATTATATTGAGCATTAGTTTATAAAAATTTGGGGTTTGTTTTACTTAATTAGACGGTTAAAAAACCCTTGTGTTTGTTTACATATTACTAATTTTTGTTTTATAGCTGCATTTTGTCTAGTAATATTGTATAACATTATATTAAGAACTCAACTGCTGTAATCCATATTGCAACAAATCTACTACAAAGCTGTTCAACATTAAGAATAGTGTCCGTCAAGGCTGCGTAGTTGCTCCATTTTTATTTAATTATGCAATTAATGCTATATTTGCCAAGGTCTTTCAACAAATGGAAGGCATGTATGTTGGTACAAAGCCCATCACCGACTTAGAATACGCTGACGATACTGTTCTGCTAGCTGAAAATAAAAATCAACTGCATCAAGCATTAGATTTTTTTGTAAATGTTTTTGGTAAATATGGCCTAAAGATTAATCCCAAAAAATCAGTCATTATGACGTCACAGGCTGCTGATGCGAGAATTATATTAAATGATATTGTGCTTCCCAATGTAAAACAATTCACGTATCTGGGCTTTTCAATTATTTTTGACGGAGGTTTATCTAACAAAGTAAATTGACAAATTTGTTTAGCTGCTGCTGCGTTTAAAAAAGCTTGCTAATCTATTCTGAAGACAAAAATTATTAATACAAAAATAAAAATAAACATTTTTTTTATTGGTTTGTACAGTGCTTTTGTACGCAGTTAAAACCTGGACTCTTACAGGATTAAAAATAATTAAATTTTACAAATTTGAGGCAAGATTTTTTAGATATATTTGGCACAACACTCATTTTGCATTATCCGTATTAAGGGACTGGACAAAAAAGATTAGTAATCGCCAAAGTCGAAATGACTTTCAATTTTACGAACTTCTTTCTTCGGTATTACAACAATGTAGATTACGTTGGTTTTGACACGTTTTTTGTAAAAATCATGATGCAATCTTGCGTTTCGTAACTTTGGCATGTCCAAATGTTAATTAAACAAAAGGAAAAGTGGTCCAAAACGTACTTGGATAGATGCTTTTCGGGACTATCTTCGCCTCATTTTTACCAAGACATTATCTTGGAAACAATGGCAAAGTCGCTAAACTGACATATCGGTGACGCCTCTAATAAAAAATATGGAATTAAAAAATTTAATTAAAATTTTTTTAGCAATTTTTTGTACTTATGCAATTTATTTTATACGCTACACAAAGTATAATGTAGAATACATCTTTTGTTATTTTATACATTAATTGCAGCTGAATGTAGCCATGATTAAGCTACAAAATGTTATATAAAATAAAACTTTTAAATAAATTTTTATTATTATTATTTTTTAATATTAAAACTAATTAAAAGGTACACAATTTAATAAGTGTTTTATTAAATAGCGTATTTTATATGCTTATGATAATATAATGTAATAAAAAATTAGGTGTCAGGCTTAAACATTTAAATATGTACCCTTATTTCACATGCATTTGGTAGTTGTATTAATTAATTTAAATTGTAAATATTTTAAAATAAACAATACAAAACAAAAAAAAATCATTACATTGCATAATATAACCATGTTTACTCTATTTAGTTTTAATTAATATTAACGCTAAAGTTACATTAATTACATATTATACATATTGCAGCTTTGAAACATAAACTATTGTATAATATACATTTAATTCTTTTGTTTATGCTATTAATTCTATACATAAGTGGTTTAGTAACTTTGATGTTAATTTAAATTTGTCAAAATGCAAGCTGGTTACATTTACAACAAGGCGTCCTAAAGAAACAAATAAATTAAATAAAACATTCAAATTAAATCAGACAAACATATGTACCTGTAGTAAAATTAAGTATTTTGGGAAAAACTTACCTGGTGTGATCATGTAGAGCATAAATTTATAAAAACCAAATTTTTATAGAATTACATAAAAATATTAAAAAAACTAAATGTTGTTAATCATACTAAATTATACTTAATCATTACTAAATTCTTTGCTACATCCTGTTTTTATTCTTTAATAATATATTGTAATAAATGATTATTATATATTTTTAGTACTTATTTTGTTATTAGATTAAAATTATTTACAATTGATGCAAAATGTAAGTTATATATTATTAGTTAAACTTTTATATGTTTGTGACTATAAATGTTAAAATTTGTTAATATCTTGATGTTTTACTAAATATCAACTTTACTTAATTCAATTATATTGAGCATTAGTTTACAAAAATTTGGGGTTTGTGTTACTAAATTAGACGGTTAAAAACCTTTGTGTTTGTTTACATATTATTAATTTTTGTTTAAAAGTTGCATTTTTTTTATTAATGTTATATTGCTCCCCTTAATATTTCCGGGACTAAAGAATAGATTTTATAAAGTACACATAACATATTTAGTAATACATTGATTATAAACTTTTGACTATATATAAAAACATAAATCATTAAGTATTTTGTAATTGTTATATCAAAACATAAACTTTAATGCTAAATGTATTAAAATTTAAAAAAATTAATACAATTATGCAGCACAAAAAAATGAAATAAACGGACAAATACAAAAATGTTTAGAATTACACAAACCACGTTATATTCCAGAGACATGCCAAAGAATTTATTCCGCACATTTTGGTGCAGTAAAACATTAAATATTATATTAACAAAAATTAAAAATAGTAATTTTTAAAATATAAACAGGTAAAAACAAATTTACAAAATAATATAACTAATAAAATATTTGTTAAATAATAATAACGCTACATGACCATTGTCAGCTAATTCTCGGACATTCCTTACAATAGGTAGCTATTCAGTCAAGAATTCATATAAAAAAATTTATTTTTGTCTTTTAAATACATTATTTAGTAACAACAAAAACCATCCACTTTATCATAATTTTAGCTAATTAATTTTATTGAGAAAAACAAAAAGATCACATCTAAATCATAAATGTTTGTTAGTGTTGTCTGTAATTTACCCAATCTAATTTGTGACCATTTATTATCTATTATTTATTTATTATTATTTATTTAGGGTATTGTTTTATTATTTATATTTGCACATAAGCTATTTACATTTAATGTACATTGTTGTATTAATATATTATTAATTGTAGTACGTTTCCAAAGTAATATTATGTCCATTTATGCATTTTATAACGCACATAATTTTTAAATATACGTTAATTTTTAGGTGTATAAAACAATATAATTTAATTTAATTTTGTTTTTTGACTGTTGTTACATAATGCTAATTGTATTGGTTTTTTATTTTTGTACACATTTTGTGTCTGCTGAAAGCTACTTTTACTAAAGTATCTAAGCTAATATCTATAATTAAAAAAAATAACTAAAGCATTTACTGCCGCAGAGTTAAGTTGTTACAAGATTGACATTGTTTGTCTTTAAAAAACAAGGCTAAATTATTTAGAACCGTTTTGTTTTTTTTTACAGTTTTTCAATTTGTTACATTATTTTTTTTATTATCTTGTGCATTAAACTGAGCACATGACAAGATAGCACTTTTTCTATTTGCAACATTTTTTGGTGCGTTACTTAACTAGAAGAGCATATTTCCACAATTAGCGTTTACGCGTTTTAAAGTATTTAAATACTCAATAGCCGTCATAACTAATAATTATAGGAAAAAACAATAGATTTATACACTTAACTCAAAATTTTATTGCAAACCGTTGTTATTTAAGGAAATTTTAGTAGCAGAGCTTGCAAGGACAATGTTAACCGACCCTGGATTAGCCCTTGGACAAAATTGCACAAACACGACAAGAACAAAAAAAGATTAAGTGAATTTGTTGTTAGGTGCAATATGGTTTTTACGAGTACATTTCCCAATTCCCCGCAAAACATCTAACAACATTTTATTCAAACTGTAATAAAATTTTTTTAAATTGATTACGTTTTGGTTAGCAAACGCTGGTTTAGTGCAATCAAGAATTTTTGCGCATACAGAGGTTGCCAAACAGGAAATAAAAATAATATTAATTATTTGCTTGTTTTATGTTTGCTTTGTTTACGTATTAAAGTAACAAAGACTAGCCCTGATATTTCTGCTCCGGATTATTTTTTACTGACACTTAGCAACTATGCTGACAAGTTTTTCAAAACCTACTTATCAGCTTTATTTGTTGTCCCAAGTTGCACTATAAAAATAAATTAACACTGAAACATTCTACAACGGTAGATTGACTTAGTTACTTTAATGCTCCTCCGTTTAACTAACTTAAAATAACCAAACTAGTTGTCCCTCAAATAAAAAAACTAAATGTTGTTAATTATATTATTAAATTGTTTCTTAAATTTTGTATTTATTCTTTAATATTATATTGCTCATCTGTAATTTTTCTTGGTTTATTAAAACAGGATTATGTTGCATATCTTTGGTGTCAAAATTTGCAAAAATAAAATATTCCATCTTATTGAATAATAAGTTAATAAACATTTTAAATCCTATATACAATTAGCATTAAAAATTGAAAATAATAATTATTACCTACTACACGCAACTTTAAGCATTTCTAAAGCTTTTAAAAAAACAAAAAACTTATCTGCACATGAAAGCCAAAACTAATCTGCCATACTTATCCAGAATATTAACCAATCCAGAATTAAACAAAATTGAACTACTAAGAAACCTATCAAAGTAGGAATTGTTCTATCCACGCATTTATTTGAACTAATTTGGACATTTTACAGTACAATGTAACAAGTGTGCCTTATAATAATTTATTCTATGTATAGTAATTTAAAATTAAAAAAAATATTACATGTATACTATATTGATTATATTTATATTTATTAACATATGACATTTTATTTCATTTTAATCTTATTATTTGTACTACTACTATTTTATTTATTTTTCTGATCTTATTATTTTTTATAATAATGGTAAAAATGTATTTTACGCTGAATGTGTCTTTAAGAAGATATTGAAGTTTAATAATAATAATAATAATTAAAAAAAGAAGTACTTACCTGCACATAAAAAACCAAAACTAATTAATACAAAAAATTATGTCTGCTTTACTTATCCAGAATATTTAACAATTTAGAATTAAACAAAATTAAACTTTTAACAAAACTATTAAGGTAGAAATTATTCTACCTACGCTTTTAGTCAAACTAATTTGGACATCTTACAGTATAATGCAACAAGTGTGCCTTATAATGGCTCCTTTAATGTATATTTATTTTGAATTATTTAAAAAAAATTACATGTTTACTATATTGACTATATTTATATTTATTAACATATGACCTTTTATTTTAATTTAATCCCATTATATGTACTACTACTTATTTTTATATATATTAAAATTTAATAATAATAATAATAATTTATACCTTGAGGATTGTATAAAATTAGTTGTATAAGTAAACAAAGTTAATAAAAATAAAACAACAAATAATTTTTTAACACACAATAATAAGACCATATCCTTTTCTATACCAATGTTTTCGTTATTTTGTTATTTATATCAACATTTAAATACATTGATTTTAAAAAATTTCGTTATATTTTTAACTAATTTGCCTACTTATGCAAATCATTTTATACATTGTACGGAGTAAAATGTAGGATATATCTTTTATTATTTCTAGTACATAAAATGTTGTTAGAAGTAGTCTTAGAATAAGTAACATTGTGTTTTAGCAGATGTAAACTATAAATAGTTTTTTGTTAATAAATCTTTCTACTATTTCAACATTAATTAGCACATTTTAATAGTTTGTTTTAGAATTAGCGTATTTTATATGCTTGATATTATAAAAAGAGGACAAAACTAAGTATAAGAACAAACTTTTTAAAAGTATACAATGTTTTATCATGTTTCATTTAGTTTTTAAAATTATAAAGCATAAAAATATTAAAGCATTAATACAGCCATATAATTAATTTGAATAATATAATCATGTTCCTTTAATCATGTTGCAAATAAATGTTAATTTATTATTTAGCGTTAAAAAATTATTATTAATTTTATTTACATTTATTTATTTATTTTTTTTATTTTTTTTTTTTTTTTTTTTTTATTTTTTTTATGTTTGCTACTTTGAATGTTTTACAAGAAACATTTTTCAGCAGTGGACATTTTAGCGAAGCCGAACGTGGGCCCGCATTTTAGTGCCAGTGATGGGATTCGAACCCATGTCCACCGAGGTCCGAATTCGAGCGCTGTACCGCTAGACCACCCCGACTTATGTAACTCATAACATATATAAAGCGTAGTATAATATACAAATATAATTAAAATTTTGTTGTCAATGTAAATAAGCCTAATACTAATAAGTTTATTATAAAATTGTGGTAAAATGTTAACATTATAAGTTTATCTAATTAACTCTTGCATTGTGTAAGATTGAAAGTACTCGTTAAATATTAATTATTTTTATATAATTAATAATAATTGTTTACGTTTTTTATAATTATTTGTTATTAAAATAAAAGTACTTGCAATTAACAAACATTAAAAGTTATATGTTGTTAGTAAAATTGTTTTCTATAAATGTAACTAACCTATTTTAAGGCAACATTAAATGTAATGCAATTCATTTACATAAAACAATCAATTTATTTAATTTATTAATTTCTTTATAATAAATATTTTAAAAAATATATATAGCATACGCACATTATAAAATATTTACAGAAAACATATATACATATATATATATATATATATGTGTGTGCCAAAGTTAAAAAAAATACATAGCACATAATAAAGTACTAAAAAGTTAAATTGCGTAACATTTACATAAACATAAATATTTATACAATCAACTTTTACATAGTGAACAGTATAAAAAATTAACATAAATTAACAAATTATATTACAAAAGATAATTATGCAACCGCCCTTACAATTATCATTAAAACATGCAAAAATTACAAAACTTGAATATATTTTAACATTAATTATTATTATTGTTGTAACATACATTGAACACAAACGGTAAGTTGTGTTTTATTAGTTTAAATCTTTTCAATTTTTAATTCTATATAATGTTAGGAAAGTGATAAATAATCAAACTTGTTAAACTTTGTGTTATTTACTTTTATGCAAAAATTAATTTTTAAATTAATTATAATCTTATTTATTTTCACAATCGTTTTACTGTAGTTTTTTATTTTGTTACAAACTATATTAACTTAAAAATTAAAATAAAAGCATTTACCACTTTATGTAACATGGAAAAACCAGCTTGAGTACATTCTTTACTTAATGCTCTTACTAAACTTATTAATTGTGCCAAGTTTAACTTTTAAATATATTTAGAAAATTAACTGCGAAAGTTAATTATGTCAACACCTTTAGGTTGTGTGTAAATTATTAGCATTAAATAGGTTTTAATATTAATTATGAGAATTGGAAAATGTTATTCTGCCCCAAAATAGACGCGCAAACAAAAATTTCTATTGGGCAACAATTGACATACGGAAAATAGGAAATAAAAGATTAAAAAGTTGACTTGCATATAAGTTGCAAATTTGTAAGCATACTGCATTATTAACGCAAATTTTGTACAAGTGTCGTTACATTGAACGAAAACCTGTGAGTTTTATGTTGTTTGTTAAACAGGAATCATAACAGGTAAGGAGTGTGATATTAAAAAATAAAAAAATTATGTAACAAACAATTTAGTAGTATAGTTGCCAATATTTAGTTTTTTTAATCTTTTTATGTATTAGCATAAGGATTTGGTTTGTAGAAATATATGCTCTACATGATCACATTAGGTAAGTATGCTATTTATGTTTACACTAAAATTTTTAATTTTGTTACAGGTGCATATGTTTGTTTTATTTACTTTAAATGTTTTGTTTAATTTAACTTTTTCTTTTAAACGCTTTGTTGTATATATGTATATATATATATATATATAACTAATAATAAAAGGCATTCAATTTTTATATACTACACACAGTTTTGTAATATATAATAGAGTGTTTTTCTAATAAATTTTTTTAATAATATTTTTATATAGGTTTATATTATACTACTCCTAATTTATAATATTAGTTGCATAATTAAACACGTTGAATGCAAATAAAACTGGAATTAATGTTTTAATACATTTTTTATGCTTTATATCTTATTAATGTAATTTTGGCCTTAATATTATTTTTAACATAGCAGAGAAAACGTGGTTATATAAAATAATTTAAATAAAATTTGGTTTTTTGTTTAATTATCTATGTTAAAAAAATTGAATTAATTTAAAGAACTAAGTAATACTCTTTTTTATTAATTAATTTTGCATAATATCTAACATATAATTACGTTTTTAAATATGCTACTTACAATTATTGAGTAATGTGCATTAAATTTTATTAAATAGATACTTGTAACTGTAAAAAATTAACACAATAATAAATATAAGGAATCCTTATAGAATTTTATTAAAAAAATAATATATAACAATCAAAATGCATAATAATTGTATTTTATAAAACAGCTACATATAGTTAATTTT
>JAKXYG010000277.1:0-16800 GCA_025895645.1 Cardicola forsteri | reverse complement strand
ATGTTTTACAAATGTCACTGTTTTCGGGGGTCCCGACAACAGGTCAACAAGCCAATG
The DNA here is from genome assembly GCA_025895645.1 of Cardicola forsteri. Classification (NCBI taxonomy): domain Eukaryota; kingdom Metazoa; phylum Platyhelminthes; class Trematoda; order Strigeidida; family Aporocotylidae; genus Cardicola; species Cardicola forsteri. Next base: position 16,743 of record JAKXYG010000277.1, on the reverse strand, counting down.
CGTTTGCGCTACCGCATTCCCGGTCTCGAAACCGACAATTTGCCATACGTCGAAAACTTGACCGTCCAAGAAATTCCGCCCGACCAATATTCGCACATCGCCATTTTGGCATCGCATCCGCACGGTTTGGGCGACTTGCTTCGTCGGATCGAATGCGATTCGAGTCAAGGCGAACTGGTCGACGTCATGATTCACATTTTGGAATTTTGTCTGAAAACGCCCGAATGCCAAGCCCGATTGACTGATCCGCAATTGAGGTAGGTGGTGGACTGTCGTTTGATGGCCTAATGATCCACGAGGATTTGAGTAATGCGCTTGTAAAGTTTCAATTTCCAATGATGGTAATATTCCTGACTGTTCGTCTTCCGCGTGGTGCATCCTGGACTAGATGCTAAAAGGCATCTAGTCTAATAACAGCAGAAACTGAGTGCATAGCAGTATCACTGGGCTTCCGCTACGGCGGGTGGGTGCGAATATACACCCAGGATACTTAAAATGTATCTAAAGGTATACGTATACCATATGTAGTCCTTGGGCTAAGGGAGATAATCTTTACAAAAAATCAGGCGGCCTCATCAATCTTTTCGAATAGTAGTGACGTTACAAGGATGCCGTCTACCAGCCAAGAAACTTTGTTATTCTTTCCACGTTTGTTACGCTTATCAAGCCATCGAAATCGATCGTTTATGTGTCGTATAAATATGGGAACTAATGAAGAGGTGAGCACATGATCATCAACCAAAATTAAAATGAATGAATGTTAAGGGAGATAACTCTAACAAAAAGTCAAGCATCCTTGTCAATTTTTGCGAACAGTGGCGCCTCAAGGATGGTGTCTATTAGTCAAGGTACTTTGTTATTCTTCTACAACTGTCAAGCCATCGAACTCGATGATTTAATTTGTTGTTCACAATGAGGAAGAGATTACGTCACCAACCAACCCAAATGAATGAATGAAGTATTAAATGAAATGCAACATCATGTTAACTGACTATTTTGTTTTTGGGTACTTTTCCAGAGCTGTGCCAAGTTTGCTGCACGTACTTATTGCCTGTCTGGAATCAGACAAGACCAATAGCAAGATGGTTAGACTGAGCGCCAGTTCGGACAATGCCAATGTTACCATTACGGAACGATTGATTCTCGTCTTGGAGTCCATTCTCAAACTTATCGAATCAGCGACGAGTGATGGAAAAGCTGCTACGTTGGCCAAGTCTGGTGAGTGTCACGTGGTTTATTGTATCAGTAATTTGAATTAACCAATAGTAACACAGCGTTTTAATAATTGACCAATAAAAATTAAGCTATTCGTTTATTGGTCAAATTATTACCGACCAATTATATCAATGCATACTTTTATAGTTTGTTTTGTTGTGCAATGTTTGTCTTTTACATGATTTTTGATTGATTTAACTTGATCTTATTGTTGTTTTGTAGTCAATCTGACTTCAATCGTATATTTATTGAACTATTGTACAAATTATCCAAATGTTGCCAATATCAGTACGGGCGTTTCTCGTCTCATCAGTCTCATTTCGTGTGGCGACGAGCAAAAGACAAGCGCCATTGTTGATTTTCTTAAAGTTAATTTGGAAAAATTGGTGTACGTTTTGCTTTGTTGCATTGATGCAATTCTTTATGTTATTATTATTATTATTATTATTATTATTATTATTATTATTATTATTATTACAACGCTACAAACACAATCTTATCTTGTTGATTTGTTGATAGACCTTCCGCCGAATTTACATCATCCCAAACGGCCTTATTCGATTGTTGTTGTGCTTTGTTATTCGCCATACCACAAGACAGTCCCAATGGGTTGACTTTTCTTTCATGCATCAAGCACAATGCCATGCTGTTGGACATTTGCTTAAATTTCTTGTCAAAAACGATTCCACGTTCTGCTTTGAAAACGGTCGAAGATAGTCAATTGAAGTAAGTTGACGAAAACGAATGCAACATTCAATACCATTAATTAGTTATCCATTTGAATATCTGTACAGCAATATTCAATAGTAGATTGTGATGGGTGAATAGCAAAGATTCTTGGTTGGTAGACGATGTGACGATGCCACTGTTTGCACAGATAGGATAGGCCGTCTGAACTTTTGTCAGGGTTATCATTCTTATCCCAACAGCTACATATTGTATATCCCTGTGCTTTGAATAGTCTATGGTTGAATCCATCACCAAGGTAGATGCGAATTGAACTTGGAGGGAATAAATGAAGATTATTGGTTACAAGACCGCTTTCTTGAGACGACGCAAGTGTTTACAGGAATTAGCAGGGGGAATTAGGGGGTTGACGCCAGTTGATGGATCCACCATATGGTAAATAAATGTCTTGAAATACTTTTAAGCATCTTGAGTGTATACTTGCAATCATCCACTGAGCAAGCATGCAATTAAAGCCCAGTTATCATCGCTGTACACTCGGTTTCTACTATTATTAGTCTAGATGCCTTTGGACACCTAGTCTAGGATGCAGTACGTGGAGGAGGAACAGACATTATTATAAACACAAGTGCCCGGGTGGTCTAGTGGTACAGCGGTCGATTTGGACCTGGGTGGGCATGGCACTAAAATATGGGTCTACGTTTGGCTTCACTAAAATGTCCACTGCTGATAGATGCATTTTCCGTTAAACAATTAAAATAATAAACATGAATAAAATAAAAATGTTTTCACTTCAAAGTGACTCCAATACGTTAGCCGGATTGATTTACTATTTTTTAATTCCATTTTACGCACTACTTTACCACAAATCAACTTCCCATTTGTCCAGCATCACCGATCCAATCGTATCGCTATTTCTCAACGAATCTGCTTTGCCCCATGTGCTCCAATTGCTGCGCGTTTGTGTATCGGGCAGTCAACCGATATCGTGTTTGGACCAGCCTGTCGCCGACCCTGACCACATTACTTCGCACGACGTCATCACACTACTGCACCAACTGGAAACAAGCAAATCGTGCGGTACCATCGGGTTGCTGGCCGAAGATGTCCTCAACACGTGGTCTGACGACAAGCACCGCCACCGATGCGACACAACGACAACTTCCGTTTTCCAAGTCACGTCCGAATTGCGAATGGCGACGACCAAGCGGGCCAGACAAACGGCACGCAATATGCGTAGGCGTTGTTTAGAAAATATGAAGATGCAGATGAACGAGAAGGGACAGGTGAGTGACACGAAATGGTGGGAATTTGCCTAGTTGAAAGGAAGGAACATGATGGTTGACGAAAAAACAAGTGACTTGATTCATATTTGCGACAATCCTTCACAATTATGAGAAATGTTGTTGGTCCTATACCATTTTATCTTTATAATTTGGACCAATAGAAATAGTTTTAGCGTGGGTAGAAAATGTTTTAGTAGGTGGGTGTCGATGAAATCACAACAGCCAATAGAAAATCAGCTTTTTATTGTCTACTCACGGTGAAAAAATTAGTCAATCTATTGAAAAGAAATTGTTGTTTAACAAAATTGGTGTATTTGTATTATTTATTTATTAAAATTGTTAAATCGGTAATTGTGCATTTATTATACGATGTGTTACTTTACAATGAAAAGGTGTATCCGTGTCACCCAACTCACATCAACAATAATAATAATATCATCATTTGTTTCCCATATACAGGTAGCCATGGTCGAATTGGACCGACTGAACAAAATGACGGAAGGCGTCAAAGAGGAAACCGGTCTGTCGTGTATCATTTGTCACGAGGGTTGGCGTACGGCTCCACGCGAAGCACTGGGTTTGTACGTCTACGTCGTGCGCAATCGAATTGAAGACGAGGTTGTCATTGGCGATTTGAACATCGACGGCGTAGTGACGACAAGTGTGCCGTACAATGTTGCATTTGGCTACAGCTCGTCGTCGAATTTTGTCGTTGTGCACTATTCGTGTCACAACAAGGTATGGACGGAAGGGTTAATGGGGGGCGGGGGCGGGGGCGAGCGGGCAGAACGACTCAGGAAGTCGAAAATTGGATTTTTTTAACGAGTCGACATTACTTGAAGCCGGCGGTATTTCACTCCCACTTTGTTGGAGATGCTAATGATTCTGTGGGAATTTGAGTAATGATTTTCATCATCCGGGGCAAATCCTAGATTTAATAATTGTTGCATTATCGCGAGTAATATACACAGAGTAGGCAGTAGCGTCGCGAGTCACATTCTGCCTTGTTTGAGCTCTGAGAATGATGTTTTTTTTTAATTTGGTCATCAGTATCTTCTCTGTTGACCACGGCCTTTAATTGATTTTTGAGATAGTTTCGACCGCGACTATATAGACCAGTTAGCCGCGGCCAGCCATCCTGGTGAGAAGACGAGCAATTTTTAAACCACCTTTTCTAGGCCCCTTTCCGAGTGGAGTGCTGTCCCTAAATAGGGCTGCTTGGTGATAATACTCAAGGTGACACCGTGATAACGGTTGTCGCCTTCTTGTCAACGCGTTAACGACCTTAACGCCTAAGTATCCGTTTGGTCCACGGCTGTTTATTTGGCACAGCCTTATTCACAGCTAACCTTTATTGCTATCCGCCACTTGTGGACACGCTAAGTAGGGGGTCGATCTCCCCCCTTAGTGATTAATGATTTTGAGCTTTCAATTTCCGGTAATGGTGATAATCCCTATTCGGATTGAATGCACAACGTTACAACGGTAATTGTTTTACGTCATACAATTTTTAATTGTTTTTAATTGGTCGAAATTTGAGTAAATTTTATTGGATGTGGGTTCTGTTCTCTGATTGGTTTATTTTCTAGTTAAGCTGTAATTGGATATTTTGAGCACTATTTAATGTACATTTTTATGCTCGCGCTTTTTCCTAATCTGATAGGTTCAGGAATATTGCCAAGGTTTCTTGACGTATCCATGTGCTATATACATGCAGCAGCTGGGCTAATGGATATATGCCTGACAGGAAACAGGTGGCCTTGTGAATTTTTGCTCACAGTCGTGTTGTTACAAGGACAAGTCAAGAAAATTCATTATTTGTACAGTAAATATGAATTAATCCCGAGTTTACTGGAAAAAGGAAGTGGCTATGAGCGTTCAATTAGCATCCTGGCCCAATATTGCTAAGGAACCAAGCAAAAGACAGTATTTCATCTAACTATAGTGAAGAAGTAGAAGCAGCAAGATTCCGATGATTACTAGGTTGTGGAAAAATCTGAATAGAATTTCAATTTTCAATATGCACAATCTTGAAATCCAACAAATGAATGTCCAATCGATTGCGCTTTCTAAAGCGACAGGGTTTTCAAACAATAATAAAATAATACGTCAATCCACATTTTGTTTTAGAGCCTGTCGGGGATGTTAATGATTATGAGGATTTGAGCAATGCTCATAAGGTCTCGAATTTCAGTAATGGTGATATTCCTGACTGTTCCGCCTCTACGTGGTGCGTATAGACTAATAACAACGGGGATTAAGTGCACAACTGTGTAATTGGGCTTTTATTGAACTCACGCTAAGTTGATGGGAGCAAAGATACACCCATATGTAGGCAGTTAAGCATCTGGATCTGACAACTCTTAATTGCCCCCCCCCCCCCCCCGACGAAGATTACTTTGTTAATTCATGTAAACATTGTCGTTGCCTTAGGGAAGCAGTTTTCTATCCCACTTTTGTTGTTGTATTCGATTGCGACAGTCGTTTCAAGCAACGTCGGAAAGCGAATGGATTGTGGCCCAGCGTCACAATTGGGACGTCAGCTGCAACCAAATATTGCCCATCTACCATCCGTGTAACACCGACGATGCCTCCGAGATAGAAGACATGGATACTGTCTACAAAAATCATTTCAATACGTTCAAAGACTTTATTCAAGTAAGTGTGTGTGTGTGTGTTTACGTGTGCAATAAGGTTGTCCTTTTTTGGTAAATAGTGTACCCTCTATGCTTTTGAGGTGACGATGATTTTTTGCAATTCCATGTGATAATGCACGGATCGAAGATCGGATCTGCACCAGTATGGATACATGCAGTACAATGGAGGCTATTGAAGATTGTTTTGATTCCAAAATAGGAGTCATAAAAGTTGTAAACTGAGGTGAATTCGTTTGGTATATGACTCATCAGTCACAAACATGTAAAGAATCAGTATATATATATATAAAATTATATGATATAATTAACTTAACATTAATAGGTACACAGATATACACATACGCAACAGCCTTGTTAAGTTCACGCTAAATTTAATGAAGTTACAAATTGTTTCAATATGTGAGTGTAAACAGATTCAATTGTTTTTGCATATTGTCAGCTTGAGAAGTTATCAACACTTTAAAACAATCATTAAAGTTAACTCGGTGTTTTGTTTGACGTAATATTGACAAAGTTCACAAACGTTTATTTGAGTTCGACTCTTTATCGATCCACTTGGGAATGTGTTTTTTGGCCCGTTCAGCTAAGTGACGAGCTGTCCGACCAATATATTTGTCACCGCAACTGCATGATAACAATCAAGTCATAATAAAAAGCGATAATTTTGTTACTATGTTGATTTGTTTGTTTACATTAACGCAACCGATTGATTCATGCAAAACGGTTGTTTTATGTCGAGATGGTTGCTGAAGCCAAGCGCCAGACACGTGATTAAGTCTAATTAGTGTTACTCAATGCAGTGTGAGTGTAAAAAATAGGAATCATAAAAGTCGTAAACTGTGAGATGAATTCGTTTCGTACATGCCTCATTAGTCACAAACATGTAGAGATGTAATAGATGGGTTGGACAACAACTCATTGTTTAGCTGAACGGGTCAAATAACCCATTCCCAGTTGGATCAATAAAGAGTTTAACTCAAACGAACGTTATTTGGTTCAAACAAGTCACCGAGTACATTTTAATGATTGCTTTGAAGTGCTGATAACTCAAGCTCAAGCCGGTAATATGTGAAAAACACTCGGAATCACATTAAAACCCATTTTGTGTGCACAAAAACTTTATTCAATTTAGCTTGTTGCGTATGTGTAAATCAATGTAGTTACAACTGTTAAATTAATTACATCATATATTTCTTTTATATATATACTGATTATTTATATGTTTGTGATTGAAGAGAATATACGAAATGAATTCATCTCACAGTTTATGTCTTTTATTACTTTTATTTAAATTACAATTGGGGAACCCAATTAATTAATTTTTTTGTTTTGTGGCGGGGTGGTCTAGCTCGAAGTTGGACCTCCGGAGTTCGAATCCCAGCGCTGGAACTAAAATGCAAGCCCACGTTTGGCTTTGCTAAAATGTCCACAATTGAAAAATGTTTCGTGTAAAACATTTAAAGTAGCAAACAAAAATTAATAAATAGATACTACTACTACTACTACTACTTAAGTGTAGATGGTCTTGTGGTTCAGTTCTAGACTCAACATGAGGTGAGTATGGGTTCGATCCTCACCACTATTACTCAATGTATGCCCGTGGCTGTAGCTATTGGGAGGGGGAGTTTAAGGATTGCAACAAATAACAAGGATGCCCCGACGTTTTTTGGCGCACATGGAACAGTCAAAGACGATGGTTTGGCGAATGTAGAACGAAGTGATCGCATCATTTGCTGAAGCCCAACTGTCATTTCTAGATGCTTTCGTCAAACGTATCGATTGCAGTACATTATTTTTATTTTATTTTGTGTTTACTACTTTGAATGTTTAACAAGAAACATCTTTCAGCAGTGGACATTTTAGTGGGCCGATGGTGGGATTCGAACCCGGATGTCCACCGAGGTCCGAATTCCAGCGCTGTATCGCTAGACCATTTCCTTGTTGCTTTTCTGTCCATCATTGTTTGTACCTCTTCATTTCCACAGCATCAAATCCAAAAGGGTCCTTCGTGTACTATGGCGCTCAATGACATCAAATTGTTGCTATTCCGATTTGCCAACAACGCCACTGCCCAAGGATGTCGCGAAAGTAACATTCAGTTGCTGCCCCATTTGATGCAGGTAAAACCAATTTCATCTATTGTTGTTGTTGTTGTTGAGACGATTTGGGAAATTGGCGTCAATGCAGTTTTCGTACGTGCTACTTGCCGATAGCAACGACATCATGTACAGCGCTCTACTTAGTTTACAACGGTCCCAAGTCCGGTTATTGTAAAAAACAACAAAAGTGGATTTTGCCTAATCCCGTCATCGAAATCAGGCAAAATCCAAACAGCATTTCGATCTCGGCTATACACAACTTTTAATGTACAATGTATTGAACAATCTTGCGTCGTCTCATGTTCTTTAAAGCAAAAGGATTTCAGAATTAAAATTCTATTTATTTATTTATTACTACTTTGAATGTTTTACGGGAAATGCATCTTTTAGTAGTGGACATTTTAACGGGGCCGAATGGAATTCAAACCCATGTCCACCAGGTCCAAATCGAGTGCTGTACCGCCAGACTACGGCGGTACAATGCGTTTGTCGTTCGAAATACAAGTAGACATGATGATAATAGTAGAAAACACCGGACAAGAACTGTCGGGCTAAACGTAATTGAACTAAATATTACATAGAATCAATTGTGTCCAACTCTACCCAGAGAAGATAATAAATTAACAAATCTATTTAGTCCCAAGCTTGGATAAAGGAAAGAAGTTTGTGCGAAAAGAGAGTTTGGCAACGCTAAAACTGTTAGGACGACACCGAACCACGATCGATAAGTGACTCAACGGACTAATCATAATGAAGTCCGATTGTGGGACAGACAGCCAGTGGAGTGGATATCAAGCCCACTCCTATATATATGCTATGTGTAATTGGTAATATTGGATTCTGGTCTAAACGTGTTTTGACTTCTTGTTTTAAACCCCGGGACTAGTGGGTTAGCAAGTCAACTATTCAGACTATAAGCAGCTCGGTTGAACACTAATCCGCCCAACACCCAGGCATAACAAAAACGTACGCCAAAACCGTCATAATACTTCGAATTGCAACCGTTGCCATACCGACAAATAACCGAAAGGACGCGACTTCGATGACAAAGGTGGAATGTCCTCGTACTTTCCATCACGTAGACAATGGGCGAAGTAGGCTGTGGTGGGACTCAAACTCATATTCAAGTCTAGCTGCAAGTTTAGCGTTTTAATCTGCCTCCACTCCCTTTTTCTATTATCGCCTTTTCCATTGCTCGCTAGTTTGCGTGGGTTTTTTTATTGTCCCAAACGCCTCCTCCTTTATCCAGTTGTGCAACTGCCTAGGTCGTTTCATTCCGACGCCGTTCGATCGAACGATTCAACTGTGACACCGAGTGTTGGGCAATTCGGTCCATCTTGGTAGACAAGCATAGAAGTAGTAGCTAAGTCAATGGGCATCAAACATCTAGCAATTGTCAACAAAATAGAGTTGAAGGACATGAAACGAATGATGGGGACAATAATAATCACGTCCCGCCCCCCTCTACACGCTAGCCTCAAACTAGGACAATATTGATTCATATTCATTCAAAGACATCCATCTACCATAAATCGTGTATTCCTTATTTTCATTCATTTTGGTCACCTCTTCATTGATTTCCCATATTTATACGACATGTAGAACGATCAATTTCGTTGGCCAAATAAGTATAATAAACGTAGAAGAATAACAAAGTTTCTTGGCTGCTAGACGGCATTCTTGTGACGTCGCCACTGTTCGCAAAGATCGCCTGATTTTTTATCAGGATTATCTCCCTTAGCCCAAGGGCTACATATGGTATACGTATACCTTTAGATACCTTTTAAGTATCCTGGGTGTATGTTCGCACCCACCCGCCGTAGCGGAAGCCCAGTTATACCGCTGTGCACTCGGACCCTGCTGTTATTAGTCTAGATGCCTAGGGGCACCTAGTCCAGGATGCACCACGTGGAGGACTAACAGTCAGGAATATTACCATCATTGGAAATTGAGACTTTACAAGCATTACTCAAATCCTCAGGATCATTAGCATCCCTTATTTGACAAGATATTTGACCAATATTGTCAGAGCGAGGAGGATTTAGTGGTTTTGGACCCATCGGGGTTTGAATCATCCCACTAAATGCGGGCCCACGCGTTCGGCTTGACTGAAAGATGCGCCTTTGTCATGTCGAAACATTTACACATAATTTTGTTGTCTTTCGTTGCAGTTCTATTTGCATTCGATCGTCAGCTCGTCAACAGTCGAGTTGAAGATGAAAGAATTGGACGAATTTATGGAAATTCCCACATCGAGGTACGTTTTTGGGCGGTTTTTATGACAATTCCATTTGTACCGACATGTGTCTAACATGATGCGTTGATGGCAACTGTTGTGAAGACATGGCTCTGTCAATGGCAACGATTTCAATTGGTATTTGTCGAGTGTATTCGAATCAAATACTTTCTTCCTTTAAATATACTTATGCCGACTTTGTTTTATTATACTGACGATAATTGAATAACACTCATGTTCGTTTGAACAAGGTTGATATTTCTATTTCTCATTGGCTTCGGTTGACTTGGTGTACAAATCAACGTTTGACTGGAAGACGAATGTTTCTCGTAAATCATTTAAAGAAGTAAAAATAGAATAAGTCCCGAGATGGTTCAGTGGTGTCTGAAGCCAAGTTGCTAACCCTTCGGTCAAAACCTGCTCCTCCTTTATCCAGGCTTGGAACTGGCTAGATTGAATCATTTCTATTCTTCTCTATAAACGTGCATTTTATAACCCCCCCCACACACATATTTCTACTATTTTTCAGTTGGTCCAACGCAGACAAGTGTTGGACGCCCACCAATCCGTTGTACTGCGCCGCAGGAGCGCTGCACCTGTGGAATGCGACCCAGTGGGCCGACAAGCGCATCTGGTTCTTGAAAGGCCTCGTTCATTTGGGTTGGGGACGTTTTGCCGATGCGCTGACCAAAACTCAACTTGCATTCGACCATGCGACAGCTTCGCCCGATCAGCTGTTTGCCATCGTCAAGCCCTACTTGTTCTACTTTGCCCTCGTCAATTCGGTGTACTACTGCATATTTCATGTACGTCTTGTCCCCCTCGTCATCCTACCCCCCTGCGCTTGCAAAGTCTCAATTAGCAATTTTTTCCCTTTATCATCTACCGAAAATTTTTGTGTGCGAAAAGAACCTCCCATGACAACAAAGTCTGAGTTTACAGCGGTATAACTGGGCTCTGGTTGGTGGCGAGTGAGTGCAAGCATATATCTAAGATATTTAAAAAGTATCTTAAAGTACATGTATACCATATGTAGCTCTTGGGCTAAGGGAGATAACCCTGGTATAAAATCAGGCGAACAGTGGCGCCGTCACGAGAATGCTGTCAATTAGCCTAGATACGTCGTTATGCTCAATCTCTGCTGTTATTAATCCATAGGCCTGTTGGCACCTAGTCCAGGATGCACCACATGGAGGACGAACAGTCAGGAATATTACCATCATTGAAAATGGAGACTCTATAAGGACATGACTCAAATCCTCATCGATCATCAGCTCATAAAATCTCTTTTTAAGAATGAAGAAAAATGTATTTTTTGACATCATTTTTGATACCTTCCCCCAGACCGTCCAAATAGTCCCAACCGCTCCGCATTTGTCTAGCTGGCCGTTGGCGCTGGTCGACTACATTCGGTCGTACGATGACGTCATGCTCGTCAACGTGCCCAAACTGCTCCACTTCTTCGACGAAAACATCGTTCCAATTGGCAGCTTCGATGAATTCCTCGATGTCGTTGGTAGGTTGGTCGACCTACAGCTTTGCTGTGTGGAGGCCGTCAATTACATGCCATGCTATTGATGTTTGATGTACCGCTGTTATCTATCCGTGGATTCCGTGCCGACCGGCGCATTATAAAAGAGATCCATGAGTTGTGTGTGAGCAGTGCACTCAACTCGAATTTGGGTTGAGCATGGGTGTGACCCCTACTACCCCGGTACTAAAATGTGGGTCCTCGTTTGGAATTACTGAAGTGTTCGTTTTTGAAAAATGTTATTTGTAAAGCATTTAAGCATTAGTAATAATTATTATAAATAGAAGTAGTTAAAAACACTTCAATGAGACATTGAATGTTCACACCTTTTATTGCAGGCCTGTTGTCAGACATCAGTGTGGACGAACTCGTCGGGTGTTTTGTCCAGAGTCAGTAGCGCGTTTTTTACTCAACATTTTGCCCAAGTCAAAACGAAAACGTTTGTCCCAATTAATTGCCGCGAGATTGTGTGTGTGTGTGCTGAAAAATAATATACATATATATATACATAAAAATGGCCCCTTGATCCCCCTTTCCCTGCACGTTTGGATAGTTTTTACTAGTTATTTCGTTCATATATATATATATATATATACTTGTTCATTCTCATTCTCAACAATTTTTATTTAATTGAACACAGTTTTTTGTTTAAACTTTATTTATAACATTAACAAATACACCGTTTTTTGTTAGTAATCTCCATGATTTGTTTCTTTTCCTCCTGACATGTTGATAAAAAGTGTAATGGCCCAAACGATTTGAGTAATGCGCTTTCAATATTCACGACTGTTTGTCCTCTACTAGGTGCCAACAGACATCTAGACAAATAGCAGCATGTGGACCCAGTTATACCGCTGTGTTGTAACGCATGTAAGCGTTCGGCTAAGGGAGATAATCCTGACAGATACCAGGCGGCCTCGTCAATCTTTGTAAACAGTGGCGACGTTACAAGGATGCCGTCTACCAGCCAAGAAACTTTGTTATTCTTCCACGTTTGTCTACGCTTGTCAAGCCATCGAAATCGATGGTTTATATGTCGTATATTTATGGGAACTAATGAAGAGGTAATCACCTCACCAACCAAAATGAATGAGACAAGGTTTCAAAATAAAATTTTGAATTTGAACGCGAAAATAATTCAGAATAGATGACAGTTTGACGTACATATGCTAAATCTCGACTAAATTTAGTGAAGAAAATAAACAATAGATGAAAAGTAGTCTTTATTTATGTTGTAAGTGAAATATTTTCCATTTAGGAATTATTTAGCGGAGCCAAATGAGAACGCCCATGCTGGCAGTGGCACTCAAACTCATGCCCGACGAAGTTCGAATTGAATAATAACAGCAACCGTTGATGGCAGAGCCACCTCTTCATTATTTCCCCTTCAACTGATCACGACAAGGGTGCTAATGATCGTGAGCGCTTAACAAAGTCTCAATTTCCAATGATGGTGATAATCCTGACTGTTTGCCCTGCAAATGGTGTATTCCGAACTAGGTTCGCACCGAGTGCACAGCGGTATATCTGGGTTCTCACTTTAGTGCATACATACACCCAGGGTACTTAAAAGGTATCTAAAGGTATACCATATGTATCCCTTGGGCTAAGGGAGATAACCCTTACAAAAAATCAGGCGGCCTCGTCAATCTTTGCGAACAGTGGCGACGTCACAAGAATGCGTCTACCAAGGAACTTCGTCATTCATCTACGTTTGTTCATCGGTTGACATGGCGTATGGATTGTAGTGAAGGCGTAACCATATCATCAACCGAAATGAATGAATGGAAATGATGGTGGCCGTCAGTTGCACATTACGCGTCCAAGTATCGAGACTAATGCAGAATGGCCTGAGAGTTGACAGTGGTATAACTGGACAGATGGGTTTCAAACATATACTCAAAGTAGTTCAAAGGTATCTTGCGATATTTTTAGTCGTTGGGTTAAAGGATAAAAATTCGGGCTGTGTTTTTGCTTTTTTTTGTAAACAAGGATACCGCCAAATGGTGAAAAAATGTTACGCTTTTCAGGTCACTTTAGTGGATTGTTTAATGATCTGTACAATTGTAGATATATTATGAAAAGCTGACAACTTCATCAACCACAATGAATGAATGTTGGTAATGGGCAACTTTGTTATGGGAACATGGCCATGTATCTCTAGCACAGTTAAAGAAAGACGATTAAAATGGATTGGTCATGTTTTACGTAGATCGCCCACTCAAACAGCCAGAATAGCTATGGAAGCCCACCCATTACCTGGATGGAAAAGAAGGCCAGGCGGCCAACGGAAAATTTGGACAGACATTGTAGCATGCGAACTCAGTCCTTTTATTTATGCTAAGGCCCCCACCGTCCAAATGAATTATTTAAATGGGCGTCCATTTGTTTACCCTATGCAGCCAACAGAGATCATTGGAGGGGTTTAACTCGGGGGATGTAATTAACATTTAATGTCAGCACACCTCACGTGTCGTTCTTTGAGTACACACTACAAAAGTTGACGTTTTTACAGACGCTTTGGTTTTTGTTAGACTACCCTGAGTGATAATAACCGGTGGGGGGGATGTTTATCCCCGATGATGATGATGAATTGTAAAACGTAACAATTTAATTCTTTTCAATTTAGAAAATGTGTGAAAATTAAAACGAACTCCTAAAATATTAAAAGTAAACAAAATTAGCAGTGTTAAGTTTTATGAGTAGAATGATGTATATTAGCAATAAATTTAAATTTGAATAAGCATAGGCTTGTTTACCAACGCCAGCAATTAACATAGATATTTGTTTACTTTCATGTTAATATCTATTTTTTTTATGCTAATAATCCTGAGGATTTGAGTAATGCTTATAAAGTCTCAATTTCCAATGATGGTGATATTCCTGACTGTTCGTCCTCCACGTGGTGCATCCAGGACTAGGTGCTCCTAGGCATCTAGACTAATAACAGCAGAGTCCGAGTGCACAGCGTTATAACTGGGCTTCCGCTACGGCGGGTGGGTGCGAACATACACCCAGGGTACTTAAAAGGTATCTAAAGGTATACGTATACTATATGTAGCCCTTGGGCTAAGGGAGATAACCCTGACAAAAAATTAGGCGACCTCGTCAATCTTTGCGAACAGTGGCGACGTCACAAGGATGCCGTCTACCAGCCAAGAAACTTTGTTATTTTTCCACGTTTGTCTACGCTTGTCAAACCATCAAAATCGATCGTTCTACATGTATAAATATGGGAAATAATGAAGAGGTGACCACGTCACCAACCAAAGTGAAATGAATATCTATTTTTTATAAAGCAGTCAAGCACTCATGAATGGACAACTTTGTTATGGGAACATGGGTTCGGTTACGAATTGTGAAGTGATATGGGGGTTCAAATTCCACCACCGGCGCTAAAATGTGGGCCCACATTCGGCTTCGTCGAAATATGTTTCCTGTAAAACATTCCCCACTTAGTATGTATTAAAAATATTGAACAGAATTTTCCAAATCTGCAATCGTGATTAGTGATAATGGGATGGGGGGAATGTAGCCGAAAGTGGGAAAAAACATTTCTCCAATACGAAATGACGAAAGCTTGATAAACAATTGTTCCTGTGAATATGTCGTGATGGTACAAGTTCGATTGTATTTTATAACTAAAAATTATAGTATCTTCAATTGTCTTGATTTACTGAATATTATCTAAAATTTATCAGATAACATTTATTTTCAGTTACAAAATATTAATTTTATTATTTATTAATCCTTTCAAATCATTGTCTTATTAATTACAATAGAAATTAGTTAATATTAAATAATTGTTTCGTTTTGCTATTATAAAATATAGTACACGTATTTCCGTTTTGTAACAATTTAAATTTATATAAAACTGTCACTCGTAATTGTTCTGCAGACACCATGTTCATTAAGGAATAAGGCGATGCTCAAGTGTTATAAATAAAATCTCAGCTTTTCTCCAAGGTCAAATTTCACTTTGCATTGACCAAAACTGAGGTACTTTTGTTTACACGAAACCGGATATTTCATTTTCGATAAATTATTAAATGGCTGATAATCTAATACCGAATAAAATTATCAACACAAAATATAAGGTGAAATATTTTTAAAAATAAAATTTTTTTTCATGTCACTGAATTGTTTTTTCGTACAATTTGCTACAAAATATGGAATAGTAAATGAGATTGTTTGTGTTTGCACCTGCTTGGCTTCGGTGTTTCAATATGCTCTTGGTTAAAATGTTGATACGGTTTTATGTAATATAAATTTTAACAAGAAAATTTATTTAGGTGAATAATTTTTTGATTTAAATGTATAAAAAAACCAATATAAAAATCATTAATATTAGAGCTTTTCAATAGGGATTTTTTAAAATATAACTATTTTTATTTTAGCCCGTGATATGTCTAAAATAAATTTGAATACATTTAACATTAATTTTGTAAATTTGTAACATAAATTATTTTTTTTATGAAATAATTGTAATTCATGTTAAAATGTCATAAGTATATTGCATTTTACATCAAAAGATTAAATGTTATTTTCTATGTAATAAATATTTTATACATTTTACAAAACCAATATAATATTTGTCACATAATATTTATTTTTAACCACAAAATATTAAATAATCAATGGATTGTTTGTTTTCGCAACATGAACTCTTCATTCAAATGCTCTTGAAGTTGTATGTAATAAAAATTTTGACAATGGAATTGATTTGGACAAATCATTGTCTTATTAGCTACAATAGAAATTAGTTAATATTAAATAATTGTGCCGTTATTCTATTATAAAATATAGTACACCTATCTTCGTTTTGTAATAAAAAGTTGACTAAATTTTCTGTAATTAGACTGTCAAAGTATTAATTTGTCTGCTCCAAATAAGTAAACTTTTGTTAAATATGTTGAATATAAGTAGGAAAAATTACGGCATTTAAGTGATTTGAGTGAGACAAACAAAAAAGAAATTGTTTATTTGTTACAAATAATTTATTTAATTGAATAAGAAGCAGCACTATTTTGGC
>JAKXYG010000507.1:0-13845 GCA_025895645.1 Cardicola forsteri | reverse complement strand
AGCGGATCCGTTTAACTATAACTAGGGTGGCAATTTTGGCAATTATGCAAAGTAAGCTGATGCCTTTGTAATTAACAGGTATTTGACAATTTGTTTTTGTAAACAAAAAATATTAGCACGGTGCCAGTTTTTAGAGCATTGCTTAGTTGACCTGAAATCCGTTATGATGCCATATAGGTTTTTAACAAATCGTAAAAAACCGTAGTTGAAAATATATAGAGGAATTTTTCAAAACCGGCTGTTTTCCTAGTTTTGAGTTTTCTGCAAATTTGCATAATATCATCGATGGTGGGAGGTTCAAAAAATATTGAATAAATTGCCAAAAAAACTGTATCAAATGTGAATTGGTTTTGTAATCGTCCTGTTGTAATTTCAAAATAGTTTAAAGTTTAATTAAAGTAGAGTAACCAGTTTTTGTTAAAACTTTAACTTTGTTACCACGGCGTAGCTGATCCAATGTTTTATAAACTTTTCAACAATTGTTATAGAGGGTAGTAATTTTTAGCTCATCTGCTACAAAACCCCAATGTTTTTGCTTGTCCTCATATATAGATCTTCAATTTGTTTATAAAACTCCTTAATTGTTTTTTTGCAGTGATTATTGGTAAGAACATAAGCATTAATCACGGCCATTGTATACTTTAAAACGCGCATTGTTAACTAATAGGGATAAACTAAATAATACCCTATAATGTGCTAAATTTTGTGTACAAGTTAATGGGAGGAATAATGCAAATGTTGAATAGAAAGCTTAAAGAAAACTAAACGGCTTTAAACAATCTAGTTTTGTTTCCTGAAAACAAAAAATATTAATCTTGTAACGATTTCGCTCTGTGGTAGTATACACTTGGGTCAAAACAGATGACAGTGACTGTACATTTTAAATTCCTAAATAAAAAGCTTGTTTGATGCAAAATAGATTTTAAAAAATAAATTAAGTTTTTTAGCTAGAAAAATGCTTCCCTACGACGACGCCAGTGTTTACAAAAATTAACAAGGCAAAGTTTTATTAAGAATTGACACATTGTATACGGACCTGTAGCTTAATTTTTTGTCAGAGTGAATTCCCTTAACCTAGCCGGCTACATATAGTAAACAAACATTTTAAGATACTTTTTAGCATCTAGGGTGTATACTAACATCTATTTACTGGGCAGAAATCTAGTAAAATCCAGTTATACCGCTAAAAACTTGGTCTCTGTTGTTATTAGCCTAGAATGCCTATAAGCTTATAGGCATCTAGTGCAGGATGCACCACGTAGAGGAATAACAATCAGAAGTATCACTATCATTAAAATTTGAAACTTTATAAGCATTACTCAAATTTTTAGGATTATTAAACATTATATATATATATTTTCATTTGGTTAATATTACATTATTTAGTTTAAACAAAACACCAAGTTCATTTTATTAATTGCTTTAAAATATTAATAACTGTTTCTAAAATGTTAAAAACACTTAAATTGTTAATTTATGTTTACTTATAATTTTTTGCAAATTGTTTTTAAATATCAACCTTAATTAAAATTTAATATTCTGATGACAGTTGCTTCTACTAAATTATCTAAGCCTATTGCTATTATTATTTTTATTATTATTACTATTACTATTATTATTTTAATATAAATTATGCATATAGTGTTTTTTAATAATTACATTAATTATTAAAATTAATTATTTTATTATTCATTTAATGTTTATACAAATTAATATTTATATTTAACAATTATATAATTTAATTTAAAATAATTACTAACAACTAATTTTTTTTCTTAAATTTTAAATTTAAATAAAATAACAAAAATGGTAATTAATATTGTGAATCATATAATATTTTCTTAATAATTTTAAAATAAAATTAATAAAACATTTTTGCTGATATAATTTAAAATTCTGCCATTATACATAACAATAATTACTATTTATAATATCTGAAATTTTTTATTTTTAGTAACCAATTTGTTGGTATAATGCAATAAAAAGATATTTTTATTTTCTTTAGAAATGTATTTTTTTAAATAAAATATTGCATAAATTTATATTTAATACATAATAGTTTTTTATTATTAAATGTAGTTTAATAATTTAACATTTAGTTATTTTTGAGAATTTAAATAGTAAATAAATACAAGATATCAAATAAATAGTTATTATTATTATATGAGTTTTATTAATGTTCTTATTTATATTAGTGGTAGTTTTATGCATTAAAATAACATTTATTTACACGCACAACATTTTTAAATTATAAAAATTGTAGCAATGTAAATATTATATAATAAACATAAACAATAGAAAATAAAATTAAACGATCATTGTTTTTAATTAATAAATAATTAATTAATTGTTTTTTATATTTATGTTTTAACAATATTTCGTAGAGGACGGTTAGTTAAATTTGTTTATTTTTTTACACATTTATTTTTGTTTATTTTATTAATAATAGCTTTATTAATTTTTATTACTTAACATAAAATAATATTTATGTTAAATAAATTACATTTTAAAATTTTAATATTAATAACTATAAAAAATTTAAATAATATTTGTTATTTTTTAATATATTTTATAATTATTAAATAAGTTATCTTTCTGTTTACATTATTTTTGTACACAAAATAAAATATGTACATTAAATATGTATATTAATAATTAATTGTTATTAATATATTTTTACAAATAAACAGTTAAACGTATGTATTTAAACATTATAAATTAATTATTTATTTTTTTAAACAATATAAATAAATTAATTTGTTTATTTGTGTAGTTTTTTGTTTCAAAAATTAAACTTTATCTCCAATTTTTTGTATTGCAGCAATCAGTAATTTACTTTAATCTTAATATTATTTAAATAATTAATTGCAAATACCACAAAATAGTGTTACTAAAAAAACGTTTTAACTACTTTTTTTAATTAAACAGTATATTCTATATTTAGTTTGCTTTGAGCATATTTATTAATGTAATTAAAAACTTCTTAAATGTTGATATTTTTAAATATTTGTTTGTTTAATTTATGAGTGGCAGGGTAGTCTAGTGATATACCGTTTAACTTGCACGTAGTAGACACAATGTTGGCAACAAATGCAGACCGACATTTGGTTTTGCTAAAATGTTTATTATTAAAAAACGTTTGCTGTAAAACATTAAAAATAGTAAACATTTTTAAAAACCAAATTAAAATAAGTTTTTCTCTCTTTCTATATTATTTCTAATATATATTAGTAAATAATTATAATATATAAATAAAGATTTAGTTTTCAAAAATTTTAGTTAATTATAATTTATTATTACAATTTATTTTTATTTTTATTTTCTACAGAGTTTATACAAAAATATTATAGTACGCATTATCAAATTTAACAACCCTTTAACAATTCTATATAAATATAAATTAATAAACATAATGTTAATTTTTAATTTATTTAACTTTATTTGTAAGAATTAACATTTACTATTGTTTAAATATTGGGAAATTGATGGCATTTTTAGGTTAAGTTAAATACTTTAATTTATATTTTTGTAATTTCTTAATTAAAATGTTGTATGTTAATTAAACACATAACAAACGTTCAATGTTTTAATGTTTTTAACAAAGAAAGCATTATATTAAAATATACGTTATTAAACTAAATGTTTTTAAAATGTGTAAAAACGTCTTTAAAATTTTGTTAACAGTTCTAATAGAATGTAAAAGAACTTTTACACAACATGTTAACAATTAAAATAATATTAACACAATAAGTTTAAAAAATATCGATGATATATATGCAGTTATATATATTATATATACAACAATTTTTATTTAACGTTAAAAAAATAACGCACTGCAATATTTTGCAGCATTCTGTTTTAATTATTTACTTTAAACACATCTTACTTTTACTGAGATAATGGTTTAACATTATTCACAAAATGCCATTATTTGCAAAAATAAATTTTATTTATACAACGTTTATCTTAAAACTAAAATAGCATACTTTTAATAATTAAAAATTAAAACAAAACAAATTGCTAAAAAAATATTTATTTACTAAAATACATAAATATATAAAATAAAAGTTTTAAATTTTGTAATGTTAATTAATTTCAGATAGACCCTATCTAAATAACAATAATTTAAAAAAGAACGTTTTATAAAATAAATGGATTTGTTAATGCGTTATTTTACAACTTAGTAAATTACCATTTAACAAAACTTAAATAATTAATAACATTTAAATTTACGCTATAAAAATTAAACATACAAGGTTTATAATTGGCTTAACAAATTTTTTAATAGTTCAATTATATAACAAATTCTAAGTTATACTGAAAAACATGCAGCCATTACAACAATTACCCAAAAAAATGTAATTATTTAACTACAACATTTTTGGCAGCAACGTAACGTACAAGAGAAACGTTACTTAAATTTTAAAATATACAATACTCTACAATAATTTTAAAAAATATAATTATATACACATACATATTGTAAGTAATACAAAATTGTATAAATTATTAACCGGTGCAAAATTAAAAATAGAGTAAAATAATTAACATTATTTATAACGTCAAATATTAATAAAAAACAGATCATATGCAATTTGATTAGCTACCAAATGATTAAAAACATTACATAGTTTAAAAAGTTTAATAACCTATATAATAGCTTTTTATAACAACCTGATTTAGGCGTTTTAGAATAATGTTAATAAGAGTGTTAATATATTTTTGTTTTATTTTATATTAAACAACAAACCGGATGCATTTACATAAATCCTCAATTTTATTATGCTTATTAATGTAGAATACAAAAAAAAATTTTAATAACATTGTTGTCTGTGCTGTTAGGTGATAATTGAATAAAAGATATCCTTTTTGATTTTAGACCCTCTACTGTCTAAATGTAAATATAAAACAAATAAAATAAAATTAGATAAATATAAATTTACCTTTTTAGACGTATGACATAGAGCATTGTCTTGAAATTTAGTAGTAAGTGAGCTGCATTTTATAAAAAAACATTTTTTATAACTAATACTATTTTTTATTATTTAAAGTAATAGATAATTTTTTATTTAATAAGTTGATTATATTTACATTACACATTATTTATCAATATAAGGCTTTATTCTAATTACTGGGAGTAAATTATTTTTAGAAATTCGACCCACATAACACTTTGTTCTTAAAGCCAAATTCTTTGTTCCAAATCATTCTCGCTTTCCTGTTTTTGACTATTAATAATCCAATAAATAGTTAAAAGATTCATTTTGTATAAATTTGCTAATTTTTTTAGTAAAACATTTTTGTTTTAATTTTTTAATGACACAATATTTATTTTTAATAAAATAAAAAGAACTCAAACAGAAAATAAAATAAGCGGATGAGCGGAATCAAAATGCTAAAAGTAAAAAATAAATAAGTTAAAGTTTTTTTTAAATTGTTATTTAAAATCTTTTAAAAGTTTTAATTATTAGTTTTATTTATATAGATTAGAATAATTAAATGTTTATTTTGATTATTTCTATGAGATCACAATCAGGGCAGATTTAAATGTTCGTTTTTAATAAAATTAAGCACACAAAATAATAATAAGCTAATTATTATAAAAATTATAAAACTTCAACTTATTATCTACGTTTATATAGAAGTAGTTTTTAAAATATGCTATTTTAATTGACTAAGTCTTTTTAAATACATATTTCTAAATATATATTTTTAAATATATATAAAAAAAACTATTAAGTACTTTACATTATTGTTAATTCTCAATATTTATTTATTTTTTAATTTTTTGATATTATCGATAAATAAAACCAAAAATTAAAAAAAGCTTTGCTTTTACTTAATTCGTGTAACAGTGTTGATACAAACAACCAATTGTTTGCAACTTAGTGTTTTTAAAATTAAATAAAAATTTAATACTTAACGACTTTAAGCCTATATTAAACATTAGTAATAATTACTCTCAATTTGCTTATAAAAATAATTATTCTAATCTAGACTGTGTAGCCAGCCTTGTTTATTGCATTACTGAATCCTTTGACAAAGTAAAATGTTCAATATACTGTGTGTTTTTGGATTATAACCTGTTTTTAATAATATATCATAATAAAAATTAATTCATTGTTTTAAATTATTTAAAACACCCGGGCCACATCATAAATTGCCTACAAAATTATTTCTCAAAAAGAAAACAATTTACACAAATTGGTCGTAATAAATCTGAGTTAACAGAAAATAATAATAAAGTTCCACAAAGTACAGTACTATCTCTGTTTTTATTTTTATTGTACGTAGATCTATTGCAAGTGCTAAAGCCATCACATTTGTTTAAATTTGCAGATGATATGGTTTTGTGCTTAAAAATTTTTTAAAATAATAATCTAAACGAATTTGAAAGTTCTATCAATAAAATTAAAAAATGGTCTACCAACTTTGATTTTAATTTAGATTTATCAAAATGCAAACTGGTTAAATTTACAAAAACGTCCAAAAGAAACAACAAAAAACAAAACATAAATTAAATCAAAAACAAAACATACAGGGGCTAAAATAGGAGCTGTCAAAATTAGCATATTGAAATTGATTGGATTTTCCTTACATCACTTAAGCATATTAGGCACATCAACATTTAATAAACAAGCATTAAACATCACATTAGCAATATCAATATTCAAAACACTAAAAATATTTTCTTTTGCAAATAGCATTATCAAATTTACGTTTAGACTTCAAACCCAGAATTTACACATTTCGACAACATGAAAACTACTACATTATTTGTTTAAAAATAAATTATATTATGAAATATGTACATATATATAAAGTAGATGTATCACCAATTGTCCAAAATTAGTAATTCAGGGATAGCCATGCTTTTTTATAACTTCATTTAACCGTTTTGGATAGGAATCGACACTTATAAAATTATGTAAACAAAATCTATTATTTTTTAAAATGTGTGTTGCGTAATCTATTTATGTTTTTAGCTTTATGTGTATAAAAAATTTTTAAGTGTGACTATCACCATTTACCCACTTAAATGCAATTTATCCAAAAAATTCCAAGATACTTAACTATTTATAATTATAAAAAAGTGAAAACACAATTGCTTAAGTATCGATAGTCCATATTATTTTAGCATAATTACTTAGTTGAAAAAATATAACTTTCAAGTTAAAATAGCAAACATTGAAAAATAAGAGTTCACTGACAAGTACCATTTTTAGACCCTGTATGCATTTGTAACAAAATTAAATATCTTAGTGTAAAGATAAATAGAAAAGTATACTAATTGGTGTGATTATGTAGAGTATATATTTTTAAAAACCAAACTTTATGCTATTACGTAAGAAAATTAAAAAACTAAATGTTAACAATTATATTACTAAATTGTTCGTTACATCATATTTTCATTTTTTAATATTATTGTTGTTTACCTGTAATTTTTCCTGGTTTATTAAACAGAATTATGTTTTAAAAAGATGCATATCATTGATGTCAAAATCTACAGGAATCAAATATTCTAAATAATATTCTTGTAATCATTTTAAATCCTGTATACAATTAGCATCAAAAATTAAAAATAATAACACTTACTCACTACACGCAGCTTTAAACATTTTTAAAGTTTCTGAAATAACAAGAAGAACTATTCAATACAAAAATTAATGACTGCCATATTTATCCAGAATATTAACCAATCCAGAATCAAACAAAATTGAACTACTAAGAAACCTATATATAAATATATATATATATATATATATATATTGTTTTATTTTATATTTCTACTAGATGTTTTAGAACAAAGGTTTATTTTTCTACATTGCCTGTCTCTATAAAGAATTTTAACACAATGTCGATATTTCTATATGTTACAATTAGTCGGTTATTAATGGTATAAAATTAACCCATTTTATTTTTAGTTTTATGAATGTTTTACAAAAAACATTTTTTAACAGTGAACATTTTGGCGGAGTCCAACGTGTATCTGCATTTGGTGTCGGTGGTAAAAATTAAACTCATTCTCACTCAGATTTGAGTTAAAACTTGTACAAGTAGATCACTCCAAAAACAGTAATTATAATAGAAGTCCTAATTGGTCTACTAAGTTACTAAAGTTTATTTAGATACAATAATAACCGTGTTATTTTAAATAGGCTTGTTTTTCTATTTTATTTCTTTTAATCCATGAATTGTTTTTTGTTTGTTTTTTTATGTTCTTAAATTGATTATCTTCTACTTGAAATTTGTTTTTAGTCTGAGTATCCAAAATTATTTGCTAACCTATCATTTTATTATTAAAAACTGTGTATGTATTAGCACTTAATATTTATGCAATAAATGTTTTTTAACGGTTCAACATAGCAGACAAAATCGGCATATATTACAGACAAATGTGCTGTAACATTTGGACTTAACACTCAACATTTTTTATTTTATTGTAGTAGACGGTTTTAAAAATTATCCTTGTTTTTTTAAACAGGCTACACCACAAAAACATTAATGACAAAGCCAAATTTTTATTAATTTATTTTTTTAAATTAAGTACATTACCGTTTACAATGACTGATTGAATAATAGTCTTGAAAATAATTTACATGACAAATAATATTATTATTATTATTATTATTTAAAAAATTCTGCTTTTTCAAAGCATTCCAGTACATTTAATAATTTTTTTTTTAATTTAAATTTAATAAATGCTTGACGTTTGTTTATAGATTACAAACTTTATAAACATAATTCAAATCCACATAATTATTACCATTTTGTTTTTAATGTTGTTTTTTTATTAATGCCAGTTTTATAATATACTTTATTTTAAATCAAATTATATACTGTTTTTACTTCTAAATAAATTTATTGGTTTGATATATAGTCTCCTCTGTACTGTTTGTGTATTTGCAAAATCTTTAGAACGACCATCTTCCACTGTTTTACATTAAAAAATGCATAAGCATAAACTATATGCTTAAGAAATTTAGACTCCCTCCTAAGTATATATATATATATATATATAAAAGTTGTTTAAAATCTATATGGTTTTGTTTTTTATACTTTGTTTAACTCAATTGTTTAATAATTAATCAAATATCTTAAGCATTTTTAAATATTTAAAACAATGAATATTAATTGGTCATGCACTTCTAACACAATAATGCGCTACAGGTCTATTGGAGCTATATTAATCATTTTCTCTTTTTTTTGAAGATTATTTCAGTATTTATGCATTGTAATACTTAATTTGTTTTATTATTACTTTAGTATATTTCTAATTTTTACTCGTTTTCTATTATTGTTAGTTTCTACTATTTACCTTAATTTTGTCTTAATTTCAAATATTTTTTTCTGTGACTAATCACCCTTTACCTTACCATCTATTTCATTTTTTTCTCCGAATCTTACTGATATTATTGATAAATAGGACCGAGAATCAAAAAAAGTTTTATTCTTGCTCAACTTGTGTATTAACCTGTAACTTGTAAAATAAATTAGTTATGTTTTATATAGACTGTCTATTCATCAAACCAGAATAGTTGCAAAAGTTTAATCATTACCCGGATAGAAAAAAAACCGGGTGGTTAGCGAATAATTTGGAAAGACATTGTAGCGAGCAAACTCGGGCGTTTTATTTATGTTTAACTTCCTCTTTTAAATAAATTATTTAATTGGGCCTTTGATTGCTTATTTTTTGCTATAAATATAATTTACTGAATCGGTTTTATTTGAAATGTAATTAACATTTAAAGTCAGCATAGATTAAGTATATAAATAGTTGGTTTGTATAGCAACCCGAATTCCTATGCGTAGAGGTTTACAATGCAAATTACACTTAGGAGTAATAAATAAAGTTTTCTACCTAGAATTTCGCTTTACGACAGTGCCAGTGTTTATAAAAATTGACAGGACTGGAAAAATTTAGTGTTTAACCCATCCACAATCTTAATCGGCTACATATGGAAAATCGTAATTTGAATTATCATGGACAGTGGTAATCGGTTAAGAGCAACAATAATAAAACTTGTAGGTGGGTAGTAATACATTAATTGGCATCACAACCAGCACTAAATTAAAAACTTTTTTAATATTTACTTAGCAATAAGTATATCTTGTAAAAACTTTCTTTAGATCAACATAACATTTAATTACAGTAAGCAACGTATGTCATTCCAGTGAATTTTTTTTATATTTGTATTTGTAAAATAAATTAATATATATTTTTTAAATAACAAAATGTTTCTTACACACTATAAATATATAACCTTGATACATGGTAATGCGATGCCTAAAATTTAACTTTTTCTAGTTAAAATTTATTAAATATAAAAATATGTAATTTATTTACAAAAATAATTATTAAAAAATATTTTTAATAACAATTTTTAAAATAAAATAACTGGTTATACATATATTTGCAAATTGTCACTGTATTTTTTTTCTAAAAAAATGTTAAAACAGCTCACCATCGTTATTTGTCTTTCCATAATTATGAATTAGTTGTGCATTAATTTTAGGATTTATGTTTTCTATATCAAAATGCTTGTTCAGTAATATTGCGGAATGCTAATAATTTTGAGAATTTGAGTAATGCTTATGTCTCAAATTCTCATCATGGTAATATTCCAACTGTTGCTCCTCGATGTTGTACATTTTAGACTAGGTGCCTATAGGCATTTAGACTAATAACAGCAGGGACCTAGTGCACAGCGGTATAACTGAGCTTCAGTTATGGCGACTGGGTGCAAATATACATCCATAATACTTAATAAGTACATGTATACTTTAGGTAATCATTGGATTAAGAAAAATCATTCTGACAAAAATATAAAACAGTGACAATGTTATGAGGATGCTGTCTAACCAGAAAACGTTGTTATGCTATTGGAATCAACGGTTTAATATTTTGTACAAATGAGGTGACAACATTACTAACCAAAAGAAAGTTAGGTTACTGACAAGCGCGCATGTTCTAAGAGTTAATAGTTGACGTGTTATTAGTAAGTTTGGCTTAACCTAAAGCGGGGTGGCCTAGAGGGCATGAGTTCGAATCCCATCACCGGTACTATAATGCGAACTCACGTTCAGCTTCGCTAAAATGTCCACTGCTAAAAGATGTATTTCGTAAAACATTGAAAATAAAAAACATTTAAAAAAATAATCCGTGGGACATCATTTTGCAAGAATGTTCAATAGAGCGCTAGAAACCAATACCCAATCAATTCCTAAATAGCAAATAAGATCACATAATTATTGATAAGTTTAAACTGACATTGCTCTGTGTAAATTCAATAGTTCTACTTATCTTTACAATCTTTTCCTTTAAATAAAATTGGGCGTTTAGAATGCTTATTCTTTGAATGTAATTAACATTCAAAGTTAGCATACTTACAAGCGCGGATTATTGTGCGCGCTGTTTGAAAATAAATAGATTACGAGGTTGTAGTGAAATAAAACAGATATGTTTAATGGGTAAAATTTTATAAAGTTAAGTCACTTGTGTCAACGTGTTATTTATTTTGTAGTTAATTGTTAATCAAGTGCTACACAAACATATTGTATAACAAATACTAATAATAAATTTAGTTCTTCTTACAGCAAGTTACTTTTAACTTTTTTTACTAACAAATGTCTAAATATTCAGCATTTATAAAATAAAACGTGTAACTTATCATATCTATTAATTATTATTTTAGTTCAAAAATTGTAGTAATAACCTTTTCCTTGAATTACACCTATAACTATAAAATCCCGAGTGTTTCCCTCTGCTTAGAAGTTTAGAGTAAACTTTGGTACAATTCAAATGTAACCTGGTTTAATTAATTCATTTCATTTTGGTTAATGATATAATCACCTCTTCATTATTTGTACATTGTATTGAACAAAGTATAATCAAGTTTTTGGCTAATAAACGTTCTCCCTGTAATAGCGCCGCTGTTCAAAAACATTGACAAGACCAACTGATTTAATTTTAACCTAGCATTTATTTGTTAGCAAACGCATCACTCCTTTTTTCAATGTAAGTAATAGAAACCTTAGGGAACATTGTCTTAAGATTCACAAACCCAGAGCTCTCATTCGCTTTGAACAAAATCATTTTTCACATAGATCCATTACAGCATAGAATAAGCTTTGTAGTCATGTAGTTAATTCTAAGTCGTTAGGGTCATTTAAGATTAATTATGATCAGCACTTGCTTCCCTCTTTCATTTAAATTATTCACCTATCAACTTGTCTTGTCCAACTTATTTATTCACTTTTCTCCTATATTGTACTACTTCTTATCTTTTATATTATTTATTCCTGTTTGTCCCAGTTTTTTCTTCCCTCTTTTATTCTCCCCGATTTTGAACTTTCAGATACATTGAGAACCAAGGATCAAAAAAATGAATTCCTACGCACCTCGTGTACCCTCCTGCATCCTAAATTTTTTGTTAGGATTATATCTACTAGTTCAACGACTACATATGGTATATGTATCGGTTAAAATACATTTTAAGTATCCTGTATCTATGGTTGCACTCGTTCCCTGCTATGTTAATACAGATGCTTAGTTGCACCAAGTTCAAAATTCGCCATCTGATGACAACAGCCAGGAATATCACTGTCACTAAAAATTAAGACTTTGTAAGCATTATTCAAATACTCAGGATCAATAGCATCCCGTAATCTCGCTTCATTGTTCAAAATTGTGAATATCAAAATAAGTGAACCTTAGTCAACATAATATACAAAATCATGTTTAACCATTTTATTTAAGTAATGCAATACATAATAATTATCTAATTATTGCAAGTGTCCCAGTTGGTAGACAGTTCCATCAGTAATACTAAATGTAGATTTTCGTTTTGCTTTTTTTAATGTCTACTTACTAAAACATATTTTCTGTAAACCATTACACCAATAAGAATACCAAAAACATCCATTCTATTAGTATTTATAGTTAAATTTGAATAGAAATATATATAAAACCCCAATGACACCCCTGTGGTGTTTTAACCCAAGAGCTCTCAATAAAAATATTCTGTTCTTAAACAAATGCATAAAAATCGATTTTTTGTATAAAAGTGTATTAGTCTAAATAAAAACAAAAATAGATTATACCACCTGCTTCAATCAACTTACCTGGGTGGTCTAGAAATACAGCGCTTGACTTAGACCTGGGTAGACATGAATCTAATGTCCAAATACGGGCCCATATTTGGTTTTGCTAAAATGTCCCTAACTGAAAAACGTTTCCCGTAAAGCATTTAAAGTAGTAAAAGTAATTTTTTTAATAAAAAATGCTCCAATAGAATTAAAATAGAGATGCAATAGTTTATAAAGACGTGATGCTAAAACTAGGGATTTAACTGCCACCACGGGCACTAACTGTAGTCCCTTGTTTCGCTTTCCTAAATATTTATTTGGTAAAAAATATTTATCGTAAAACATTGAGGTAATAAAATTAATTTTTTTTAATGGTTTAATGATTGAATTCAAATGTATTCCATCAAAAAAAACTATTTTTAATAATTTGGTCAGTCCCAAGTTCAATTGAAAAAGGAGGAGAGTTTCAACGCAAAATTAACAACCGGACCTTTGTAAAAAACATTATATTGCTAAGGAAACAAAAATACAATTTTATTAAATTAAAACAAAGAAATGAAAACATCATTATTACGATGACGAAAGTCGACAAAATTGCAATATAATTTTAATCTTTAATATGCACGATTTTCAAAGTAAAAAATTTAATGTACAATCATATAGAACAATCTCGCGTTGCTCAATGATCTTTACAACAAAATGGTCTTAAAATTAATAATAATAATAATACACATTTAGCTCGTAGCTAATTCAGTT